>JAOWBW010000913.1:508191-540165 GCA_026119855.1 Campanula takesimana
AAACCATGGTATTACTACGTATGGCATTTCCTCCTAGACGGAAACATTCCCATTAGACCACATCACCTAAAGCAAAGATAGCTCTCAAACGATTCACTGCCCAATTCGTAATTATAGGTGATCGCCTCTACAAGAAACATCACAAGCAGTGTCTACACTGTGCTGATGAGCACAAAGGTGCAGAAATCATGGACCAAGTCCATCAAGGAGTCTGTGGAACCTACATGAATGGCAATATGCTAGCAAGGAAAGTTATCAGACTAAGGTACTAATTGGGCCAAAATGGAAGCAACTGCGCCGACGATGGTTAAGAAATGCCACAAGTGTCAGATACACACGCAACTTACAACACGCACCACCGTCCGTGTTATACCCCATGACATCTCCCTGGCCATTTTCTACATGGGGAATAGATGTCATAGGTAAAGTTTCACCGATAGGTCACAATGGGCATTCGTTCGTATTGGTCGCTGTAGATTACTTCACAAAATGGATTGAAGCTCAATCCTATAAAGTCTTAAATGCCAAGAAAGTGGCTGAGTTCATTAAGACCAACATCATATGCCGATATGGGGTACCTCATGAGATGATATCCGACAATGGCACATACTTTGAGAAAGAATGTGACCAACTACTCGCGGAATACATGATAGAAAGGCATCAATCGTCACCATACCGACCACTGACCAATGGAGCAGTCGAAGCTGCTAACAAAACTATAGAAACCATCATCAGAAAAATAGCTAAGACTGGCAGGGACTGGCCCGAGAAGCTAGCTTTTTCACTTTGGGGCTACCGTACCTCAATCCGTATAACCACCGGTGAAACTCCATACGCCCTATCCTATGGGATGGAGCAGTGTTACCAATCGAATTTGAGGTACCGTCGCTAAGGGTTCTCCTAGAAAACCAAGTAATGAAGTCACATGGTTGAACAGCCGTTGATGAACAGCTAGCCCTGCTAGATGAACGACGACTTTCGAGCCGCCGAGCATATCCAAGCATATCAACGGAGAATGGCCCGAGCATTCAAGAAGAAAGTCAAATCCAGAAACATCAAAGAAGGGGACCTTGTCCTACGCGAACATCGTCCTGGACCGTTTATCCCCATGGGAAAGTGGGGACCGAAGTGGATAGGTCTTTACATAGTCAAGAAGATCTTTTCCGAAGGAGCAGTACAACTCGCAGACCTAGATGGAGATCAACTGCCGAAGCCCGTCAACATGGACAAGCTGAGAAGAAGTACTACTCATAGCTTGTCCCCTATCTATTTCAAAAAAAAAAAAAGAAAGATCTCGCTAGTTGAAAACCCGCAAGGGCGACCTAGGAAAAAGTTAGAGCAATGAGCACACGAGAAAAGAAGCCCGCTCGATTGAAAACCTGAAAGGGCGGTCTAGGCAAAAATCAGAGTGTGCATAAAAAAAAATAGGGGACAATCTCGTACGAGACATCCATGTCTCGTACGAGACATGTCATACAAACAGCAAACGTTTTTTCTCTTTCTTGAACAAGAACTACGATGACCTGAGCTCCTTATTTAATTGATGTAAAGGAGAACGTAGGAAGCCTTTTGGTCGATCTATTCATAAATAAAAATAATAATGTTGTTCTTTTATTAATTGAATGCATTTCAAGAAAACAATAGGAAAATTCCCAACATGAGATACCAACTTGCAAAAGAAAATAAATAAAATACTAAAAAATCAAAACATTGGTCTATCTATTTCAATCTCTCGATACTCCTAAAGATCTATTTTTTCCTTAACTTAGTAAGGGCTTGATCACGGTCCGTCTTGTCATTCCTCTTCCTCTTGTGCAAAGGTATCTCGAAATCTGGAGGAACATCAAGTCTGCTGAATACTGAATGAGTCAATCTTGCGAACACATGAGGCCTGTCAAAAGCTTCAAATTTACCGGGGAGCCCACTTGCTCTCTTCTTATAGAAGTCACTATCCAAAAAGTCTTGAGTAGCATTTACGCTGACATTGGAAGGATCCTCCTTAGCTTCCTTCTTCCTCAAATTCAAGCTAGGCTTGAATTGGTCCCCAAACAGATGACGACAAATTTCATCGATACCCTCAACACCGGGATGGAGTTCTTTGAGTAACCAATCCAAATATTTATACGATAAATAAATACTCCCCCTATCATAATGGAGATTGGTCAAATGGTCCATAATGGTGCCCTGCCCCCAAGCACGAGCCAAGATCGTAGCGAACTCTGAGTCCATGAAAGAAGTGTCCTGAGCATGTCCCCCTAGCACAAAGTGTCCTGCTGCTGACCGAATTGTGCAATCACCCTTCGAGCAAAGTAAAAAGAGGAATCTCTCAAACCCGGAAGGACGACCCTGTCGTATCCAAGGGTATTAGCCATAAACCTCTTCACCTTCCAAAAGGGTGGACACCAAACAATATCATCGGTCCTCCGCTCTTGCGAAAAGATGGGCCCACTCCTCAATGCTAAGATCCTTCACTAACAATATCCGCCTATGGAAAGTAAAAGGAGAATACTTGGTCGGAGAGTTCAACAATTTAAAATGCTCTCTAAGCCAAATAGTCCAACAATAGTGGACTTCCCCGGGTCATAGAGTCTGTTCGGTGCAACTCATCAAGACTGTGAAGAGTCTCCCCCAAGATAAAAGGAACGACGTTGAAGGCCGTCCCCTAGCTTGAAAAACGATATCCACGAGCTCCGTGTCCGCCATGCCACACTTGCTCATGAAAAGCATGTCCCTAAATAAGCATAATGCTAAGAGACAACATTGGGAATCCACGCCGTGAGTACGTGTCACGCGACCCCTAAATCTCCTAGGCAAAGCGTGGGGATCAACATGATAGTTGTGGATATAACCCTTCGCCTCAGGAAGGCCTATGCTCAATAAATCCCTGAGAGACTCCACTGGTACCTTGTCATACTTAGGAACCGCGATCACACAGGTCAATGGCATATCCAGATACTCGCCATCTCCTCTACAGTAAAGACCATCTCATTAACTGAAAAGTTGAAAACATGGGTCGAAGGATCCCAAAAGCGTGCGACTCCTTCAAGAGGTCCCAATCCGGCTTTAGATTCTTCAAGGTGAAAAGAATCTTAAATCCAAACATCTCTACAAATCTCCCTTGATGAGGCTTGTCAAACGAACGAAAGAACGCTGCTAAGTCATCCTTGTAGTGTCCCAATAACTCCGAGTCTAGACAGAATTCGTCAACAATTAATTATGAAGGGACGGACTTGCTTAGGGCCATTGAGAGCAAAGGGTTGAGAATTTAGCTCTAAAAGGAGAGTTCCCAGAACTGATTTGAAGCTGCATGGAGTTCTAGGACGGACAAAGGTCTTTATATATGAGTTCAGATACCAAGTCCTCAAATAAAAAGTAGAAAGTGTCCCAGACTTGAAGGAAGTCTTGTACGAGACATCGATGTCTCGTACGAGGCATCTCCCCAGTTCAGACAGCAACAATTCTGCTCAAAATTCAGGCTGCCCAACATGTCAAAAAAACACCCCAGGCACCTCAAAATGCACCCCAAACAGTTCATCATCAGATACAAATGACCAAACGCGAATCCATCTCATAAAATATCCTCGGTTGACCAACCGGACATGAATAAGCCATTATACAGTCAAAAACTAAAACTAAAATTAAAAGAATATGTGTGCTAGGGTTAGGATTTAACTGTTGCATAGGTACAAACCAAAAGAAAGAGAAACCGTCTTTGCCTAAGCCGAGGCAATGAATACATCAATAGAATAAAGAGGGAATGGGGGATCCTATCTGCTCAGGCATCAAATAAAGGGGACGTCGCCACTGCCGCATCATCACTCGTCAGTCCGAGGCCTCTTCCCGCACGAAACCGACTTTGCTCTCTGGCGAGCCAACCGGCCTAAGAGCCCCACTGTATCGCTCTTCACTCTCTTGGCATAGGCCATGAATTGGACAAGCCGTCCCGTGACCTCTCTATACTCCGCAAGGGCACTGTTGAGAGGAAACAAAGAAATATCAAAATCCTCAGTCAAATGATAAGCAGAGATATGAAATGGTAAAATGATAGAAAAAAGTCATGAGTCATACCATGGTTGCATCAACAGGAGGTATGAGTCCCTCTGGCATATCGTACTCAGCGGGAAGATCCTCGATGCTCTCCACCCCCTCGGCCATGCTGTAGGAGAAAGACGCCGGTCCGAACTGTGGACGGAAAGGGACATGAATAACCCCCTGGGCCTGAGCCTGGTCACCCTCCAAGATCAGCCGAGGCATAAGGCGAGTCAGAAAATCCTGATAATCCACCTTGAGATTGTAGATACCCCGGGAAACCACGGCTTGGCTAGAGCGGTGAATTATCCTAGGATGTCTAACTTGTTTTTAGAGTCGCCACATATGTTTTGAGGAACATAAGAAAAACCTATTGATAATAGCCTAAGTTTGATTACGAAAATAGAGATTCTTTGTTTTGAGGTTCGGGGGTTAGATTACGAGATGGGAAGTACCGAAACACCCATCTCGCCCAACTAAAGTTGGTCTTGCTTGATCAAAATCTACATGAATGATAAACGTTCTTCTTCTTCTTCTTTAAATCATAAAAAGGGGTTGTAAAATAGAGTTTGGAATGTAGGAGATAACTCTTTAACTGACCTCAATGAGATGAGGTGATCATTAGAGTCATGTCCCAAAATGATTTGGGTGATTGCACTTTGATAATACAAAAGAAAGAGAAAAGAGATGAAGTTGAGAAGGGGAAAGAAATAGCTTTACCTAGACTTCAAGAGACCTCAAACACTTCTTGTTGAATTACTTGGAGAAATCCTTTGGAAAAATGCTTTGAGAGTAGGAAATTTGGTAAAGTCAAGGTCTTTTGGTCAAAGTTTTTGTCTTAAGTTTTCGTCACTTGAAAATGGAGGTAAAGGGAGGTTTTATAGGTGAAAGAGGGATGTTTTGGTGCCTACCTCTGCTTCTTGTCCTAAAGTGAAAAAGGTCTAAAAATCCACTTATATAAAAAATGCGAGTAGCAGAAGCAACTGAATGGAATCTCATTCTATTTTGCGGCCAATCTTCCTAACCGTGCGCGGGCCGGGCTTAAAGCGCGTGAAACTCCAAGGAGGAAGAAAAGAAGGATGAAGAATAAGAAATAGGATTCGGATATTATTGACCGATTCGGGCGTATATCCAGAAATCTTTCTCATTATCATAGTGGATCCTAAAAAAAAAAGAGTTTGTCTCGAATAAGCACCCAAAAAGTCAAATTAGGTCTTCGATACTTTGAGCGCTCATGTCACGGGGAGAATCTTTCCATCGCACCGAGTCGAGCTATTTCATTCCTATTATTGCTAGCTGGAAAATGCAATCTTCCTTTAGGTTTCGTAGGCTTGCTTCAGTGGTCAATAGGTCTTTCATTGTCTAAAGATGGCTGGGAAACTTGTAGTCAGTTCTATTAGCTTCCTTCAAGTAGTCGCTGATTCTTTCCCGGCACAACAACCCGATTATATTATAGTAAAAGAAGTCGAAAACGATTCTCCTCTCAAAGTAATAGAGAGAATTTTTTTTTCGGTGTGTAGCTCCGCGAGCTAGGAGCGCATCATCTAGGGGCTTATAGTTTAATTGGTTGAAACGTACCGCTCCTTTCGATTGGAGCCTGTCGCTACCTGGATCAATCAGCCTATTCTAGTTCTAAAGATGAGTAGTTGGGGATGTTCCCGGAGCCCACCCTTCCTTCGTCCTTTCTTCCTCTAGCTCTTCGTGCCTCCGTCGTACATTAGCAGCGCATATTGGGACATAAGTGGTAGATCAGGTATCCAAAATACAAACACGATGGATGTTTGTTGTCCCAACCATCTTCCCGACCCAAAGCAAGCATGTTATTGACGCAACCAAAAATCTCTTGAATGAAGGTAGCTTGCTTACTTCTCAGCCACTAGTTAGAAGGAAATCCCTTGACTTCGCTTATGAATTGGAAAATAAAACAGCAAAGTCGATCGGTATTGCCCATTCTGATTCTTACGAAGCAAATAGCATTTCCTATTGATTTGTCCCCTGGACCTATTCTGATTCTTCATTATCCGTCGCTACCGATCGCTTTGATCGAATTTTCTTCTTTCTCACTATTCAGAACAGTGGAGCTTTCGATTCCGACGAAATTCTATTGATTCTAGGAGGACTATAATGAGGAGGACGACAGACACACTCAAAAAAAAAAAAAAAATATGAAAACACTTATCTCCTCTTCTACGTTCGTCTTTCTAACTCAGTCACCAAGAAATCCTTCCCGGGCAAAATCCTGTAAATTGAGCAAGGGAGAGAATCCTGGCCAGAAATCTGTAACTGACGCCCAGAGGCGCGCGCTTCCTGCTTTGGGGGCGGGAGGCGCGCGCGTCTGGCTTCTCCTGTCGGAGGCGCGCGACTCAGAGAAGGCAATTTGGACAGAATGGACTAGAAAGTCAGCCCTGTTATTCAGTTTAGTCCTGGACTTAACGAAGTCAGTCAAGAACTTAACGGAAGTGACAGAAACTAACGAGAAACACTTAAAATGGGGAGAAACACAAGATCAAATGTGCAATCGGGGTGAGCGGTCCAAGGCGGGGTGTCTAGAGAGCCCCTCGGCGACGTGGATTGCAAAGCAAAACGCGTCGACGAAAGTTAAAAACACCCGCCGAGGACATCACCAAGAAAAAAGCAAAGACTCGATGAAACCAGGAATTTGAAATTGTGAGAGATAGTGGTGCGCTCCCTGTATGAGCGGCTTTTGTTTATAGAGGGGGTGGCATGATCCGTTAGGTGAACCTGCCGGCTGAATATGTTGAATGAGGCCGTTAGTGAACTTTTGAACGAGGCCGTTAGTGAATCTTTTGGAGAGGCCGTTGGTGAACCTTTGAGGACGAATCCGTTAGTGAAATCCGTTGATAAGGCCGTTAGTGAACCCTTGTAGAGGCCGTTGGTGAACATTTGAAGAGGCCGTTAGTGAACCTTTGAGGAGGCCGTTAGTGAACCTTAGGGGAGGCCGTTAGTGAACCTTTGAGGACGAATCCGTTAGTGAAATTCGTTAATGAGGCCGTTAGTGAACCTTTGAAGATGAATCCGTTAGTGAAATCCGTTGATGAGGCCGTTAGTGAACCCTTGTAGAGGCCTTTGGTGAACCTTTGAAGAGGCCATTAGTGAACTTTGAGGAGGCCGTTAGTGAACCTTTGAGGAGGCTGTTAGTGAACCTTTGGGGAGGCCGTTAGTGAACCTTTGTGGAGGCCGTTAGTGAACCTTTGGAGAGACCGTTGGTGAACCTTTGAGGACGAATCCATTAGTGAAATTCGTTGATGAGGCCGTTAGTGAACCCTTGTACAGGCCGTTGGTGAACCTTTGAAGAGGCCGTTAGTGAACATTTTAGGAGGCCGTTAGTGAATCTTTGAGGAGGCCATTAGTGAACCTTTGGGGAGGCCGTTAGTGAACCTTTGTGGAGGCCGTTAGTGAACCTTTGGAGAGGCCGTTGGTGAACCTTTGAGGATGAATCCGTTAGTGAAATTCGTTGATGAGGCCGTTAGTGAGCCCTTGTAGAGGCCGTTGGTGAACCTTTGAGGACGAATCCGTTAGTGAAATTCGTTGATGAGGCCGTTAGTGAACCCTTGTAGAGGCCGTTGGTGAACCTTTGAGGACGAATCCGTTTGTGAAATTAGTTGATAAGGCCGTTAGTGAACCCTTGTAGAGGCCATTGGTGAACCTTTGAAGAGGCCGTTAGTGACCTTTGAGGAGGCCGTTAGTGAACCCTTGAATGAGGCCGTTAGTGAACCTTTGAGGACGAATCCGTTAGTGAAATTCGTTGATGAGGTATTGCTTTGAAGTCTCATGCCACTCGGAGTCACACTTGACTTTTTTTTGAATCGTGGGGTACGGGTACAGTTGACCGCGACCAGAAAAATATTCTTGCTGGGGATGAAATGTTGAGATTGACCCTTGAGGGGGGTATGTCACCCGTGACAGAACTTAGGGAGTTCAGAATCCGTGAGGAAACCTTGATACGGTGCATGGTTTCTTGCATGGGAGACTGCTTCTGAACCTGCCTGATGATGGGAAGAGCGCGCGTCCGGGCCTCGTTATGGGATGCGCGCGCCTCGGATGAGTATGTCGGGGGGCGCGCGCCTGGCGCATAAGTTCAGCATATTTAAACAAGCGGTTCACTGTTTTCGACGAGTTTTCAAAAATTTGAAGAACCCTCCAAATTCCAAACCAAATTTTCGTAGAGAAAATCACCCCAAAACACTTTCTTACTGCTCTAGGATCAATTCCGTCACAGAAACGATGTCGGATCGTCAACAATCACCTCCGTTCGAGATGCCACAGGGCGAGGAGCCCGAAATTGGGGTTGAAGCTATGGACCCAAGCTTGCTTACCTTCTGGCCTCATACCCACATTTCGCACTTCGTGACTTCGGGTTTGGTAAGAATTCCTCACCTTTCTTGTCGATTTCGGATTTCATGAAGTTCCGTTTTCTTTACCCGAAATATTGCTGCAGCTGCTTTTTTTTATCATTCCTTGCATGTTGTTCGTTGCTGATGATTTGTTGTAAGAAACATGTTGGGGCGCCCATTTTCATGTTCACACACTTGCTTGTACCTTGTTCTTCCATTCAAATCTCTGTGTTGAGTTCATCCGTTTTCTAGCAGTTGTGCTGATGAAATTTTCGCTGTTACTTCTTTCCTTTCAGGAGTGGACCCGTCTGACAGAGATTCGTGGTGGGGCTCATGGGCCTATCTCTATATGGAAGAGGTTGCCTGAGAATGTTCGGGCTCGAGTTACAGGGACTCATTTTGGTCTTTTTGTCACCAGCCTCCCAGCTTTGAAGAATGACCCCGATGTGGTCCAGGCATTGAGGGAAAGATGGTGGGACACCACCCATGCCTTCCATTTACCCATGAGCGAGGTGACTATGACGCCTACCGATTTCACAGCTTTGACGGGCTTGCCGTTAATAGGGATGTGTAGATACCCCGGGGAACCACGGCTTGGGCTAGAGCGGTGAATTATCCTAGGAGGTCTAACTTGTTTTAGATTGTTTAGAGTCGCCACCTATGTTTTTAAAGGAACATAAGAAAAACCTAGAAATAGCCTAATTTATGTACAAAACTAGAGATTCGGGAGAGAAGGGTTCGGGGGTTAGGTGACGGAGTGGGAAGTACTTAAACACCCACTCCGCCCCGCTTACGCGGGTCTTGCTACTATTGGTGTTCTAATATTTACATGTCCTTCAATTAATTAAATAGAAATGTGTTAACAATTGTGATGAGAAGAAAAGGGAAATAAAGGGGAAATAAAATAGAATTGTTTATTTATTTAATGATAAAGATTACATGCACCAAGTAATGTTAAAGAATTACATTAAGAGATGAAGAGAAATTAACATGGTGAATTAAAGTTGAGATTAAAATGTAGGGAGATAACCTTAAATAACTTCAATATGTGAAGTAGTCATGTTGGTCATATCCCATTAATGGGGATTGCATACATGACTAGAACATGAATAGAATAAAAAAAAAAAAAGACTTGTACCTTTAGAAAGAAGACTTCAAACTTGGACTTGAAAATGATGTTGTTGTGTAGAGATTTGTGTAGAGTTTCGTTGTGTAAAAACTCTTGTTGGGGAGATTTGTGTAGGGAAAATGATATAGAATTTGTGTAGAGAGAAAGTTCCAAGTCTAAAAATGAGGTCCTTTTCCAAGGTAGGAGATGATGGTTTTTATAGGTAAAAAAGAGAAGGAAATGATGGAGGGAAACTGGTCATCCATGTGAAATGGAATGAGCCAATCAAAATAAGATAAATGAATAAAGAAAAATAAAAGAAATAAAAGAAATCAAATAATAAATGAAAGAAATATTAGTTTTTTGGGAAAAGGCTTGGAATTTGGGATTGGGAGTTAATGAGAAAAGGGGGATGAATGTGGATGTAAAAAGGTGTTTTGTGATCAAGAAAAGATGTTTGTAAATAAGAAAAGGGAGGGAAATAAGGTGCAATCCGTTACTGCCAAAGTGGGAAGCGCGCGGGTCCGGCTTTTGGGGCGGGACGCGTGCGCGGCTCACTGGCAGTGCCGGAAGCGCCCGCGGGTGAGAAGGACAGAATGACAGAATGACCCAAAAAGTTAACTCTGTTATGCAATTTAGTCCAAAACTAACGGAATCAGTTAGGAACTTAACCGAAGTAACAGAAATCAACAAAATAAGTAAAATAAAAATACTTTGTATGCAATCGGGTGAGAGGTCCAAGGCGGGGTGTCTACAGAGCCCCTCGGCGACGTGGATTGCGAAGCAAAACGCGTCGACGAAAGAAAGACAACCGCCGAGGACATCGACAAGAGAAAACAAAGACTCGATAAAGCAGGAATTTGAAATTACAAAGGATAGAAATGCGCTCCCTGTGTGAGCGGATTTTGTTGGAAGAGGGGTAGGTGATTTCAGTGGTTCACAATGGACCAAAATTGCTGTTTGAAGCCGCATTTGCTTGCTGTTTGAAGCCGCACTTGCTGTATTGCTGTTTGAACCGCACTTGCTGTATTGCTGTTTGAAGCCGCACTTGCTTTATGCTGTTTGAAGCCGCATTTGCTTGCTGTTTGAAGCCGCACTTGCTGTATTGTTGTTTGAAGCCGCACTTGCTTGCTGTTTAAAGACGCACTTGCTGTATTGCTATTTGAAGCCGCACTTGCTGTATGCTGTTTGAAGCCGCATTTGCTTGCTGTTTGAAGCCGCACTTGCTGTATGCTGTTTGAAGCCGCATTTGCTTGCTGTTTGAAGCCGCACTTGCTGTATGCTGTTTGAAGCCGCACTTGCTTGCTGTTTGAAGCCGCACTCGCTGTATGATGTTTGAAGCCGCACTTGCTGTATGCTGTTGACCTTGTGGGGTGTGGGCACGGTTGACCACTTTCTGGTGGGGATGAAGTTCCTTGAATAGGGGATGCTGTTGACTTCGTGGTGGTACCTGTTACGTGTGTGCTTGACAGGTATATGTGTTCTTGCAAGGAGATGCATGAAGTGTGAAATGAAGAGAGAGAAATTGTGCTCGTGGTGTGATGGGATTTTGGAACACCCTTGCAATGAGAGAGAAGTAAGAATGTAGAGAGTGATCTTGTGTGCGGTGTGATTTTGAGGAAAGCATTGGATGTATTCATACCTTCACTTACCATTGCCGCTTGAGTGGAGATGGATTCCTGATGTCCGCGGAGGATGCTTTGATGGAGAATGTCCATTCTTTAGATGTTGATGAGAGAATGCCCTTGATGTTGGGTTGGCGAGATGGTACTCTGGATGATGGGTTGGTCGTGCCAAAAGGCTGCCTACGTATCCCTTTAAGAGAATCAGACCAGCGTAGTTCAAGGATGATGGAGAACGCTGGAGGAGAAGCTAGGAGCAAAGCAAAGTAAAGCACATAATTTTGCACATAGAAGGAGAAAAAGAAAAGGAAAAATCTTTTTTTTTTTTTTAAGTTCGTGGGTGAACCATTTTAACCATTGTGTGCTTGTAAAGCCAACCCAGGATCAAGTCATGCTCAGTCGAAGTCTGGATTGCCTCGCTTGAATTCTGTTGTCGCTGGTGTGCCCAACAAAGATTGATGTCTAGCCCCAAGAGATTTGTCGATTATGGGGCTTCAAAAGGCTTTTGATGCCGAGATGAGGGGTTGCTGATTGTAAAGCCCCTAGAATGCCTTTGATGCCAAATTTTGAGGGACTTGCATAGTCCCAAGATAAATCAATTCTTGTCCCATTCGAGTAAATCGCCCTTTGTTGTTGGCGTGAGCAAGCCCCAAGAGGAGATCGTGATGCCAAGCTTCGAGAGATTGCAAAGCCCCTAGTGTCGTGGGCTTGTAGATGGCGGGATGTTAAGACCTTTCATTGTAAAGCCCCAAATTATCTCGTGGTTAGCTCGGCATTGAGAGCGGATGTACCGTTTGGTAGAATTCTTGATAGAGATCTCCTTCTTTCCCTTACTGGGTAGATGAATGGCCTCATTGTGGTCGATACCCAAATGGCTGAGGGCTTATGTCAAAGGACGCAGTAATGTCTTGCGGTGACGTCGAGGTCGTGGATGATAAGGTCTTGGTGTGATAAAGTCCCAAATGAGTATTCTTGCTTGACTCTTCTTGAGTTGAACTAATGACGGATCTTCGGATGCAACTAGTGCTGTGGCCCAACTTTATCTGAGCTGCACCTTGTGCTTTTGATCTTGGAGAAGGGGGTGCTGAATTGCAGAAACATTGGGATTGGCCGTGGCATTTCCCGCTATAACCCTGTTTTGATTAGAGTTTAGCATATTGAATCTTTTTCCTTTTCTCTAAGACTTTCTTCATGATCTCGTTGAAAGTTCTAACAAAAATCATCAACTTCATTCATAACATCGGAGTCTTCATTTAAAACCAAGAGGCCTTTGACTTGAAGTGTTGAGAGACCTTTGAATCTTGATCTCTTTCATGGAGCCATAAGACTACTCCATATTGCATTGCTTGAGTATTGTTGCCCAAAAGACTGTCGGTCGCAAAGCCCCAATACTGCCCTTTGCTTGAATTACTGTAATGTCGTAGCCCAAAAGATTGTAGATTGCGAAGCCCGTTGAGACCTTCGGTGCCGAATTGAGGAAGCTTCCAATGTTGCACATGACTTGGCTTGGGATACTGCTGGGGAGTTAATTGCTCTTTGCCGAGGGAGCCTTTAAGACTTGACCGTAGCCCCTAGAGTGCCATCATTGATTTCGAGAAAGGTCCATCCTTGATTGGGGAAACGAGCACGGGCACACATGACAAGAGGGCTTTTTGACATCCCTTTTGAGGGACTTTGAGGATAGTTTCACACATCTTTCTTGAGCATAGCCCCTAGGGCGTATTGATTGCCAAATGAAGCAAAAGAATCCCTTGTTCTTGAGTCACATAGCCCCTAGGGCGTCACCATATATTGAGCAAAGCAAGAGTGACCCATCCTCGTGCGAGGGAATAAACATGAGAGGATATGGCAAGAGCTACTCCATTTCTCGGGAGCCTTTCAGCGTACTTTAGAAGCACATACTTGAAGAAGCCTTGAAAACTGAGACACATGTTGTTGCTATTTGTTGCCCAAGCCAATTGACTAGCTAGGGATTATTTGTGCACCTCGTGCCCTTTTATGATGGGCTTGTTCTCGGATGGGTCTTGGCTACCACGGGCCTTCTTTTCATGAACCCAAAAATGCACACTACTGGAGAATGATGCCAATAACCCAAAACAAACTTTGATGGTGCCATATCTTGTCGAGCCTTTTGCAATCCCAAAGTTGACTTGGTAGGGAATTGACTTGCTGAGGAGATTCAATGTAGAACTTGTCTTCTTTAGAGGCCGGGGATCTCCATTTCTCTTTCCCTTCTCTCTCTTACTCTCTCATTTTTTTTTATGACACACCCTGTTTTTTGCCTAGACCGCCCTTTCGGGTTTTCAATCTAGCGGGCATCTCTTTTGTGTCTTCATCATTTTTTATTTTTTTTTTGACTTAATTGATGAGGAAGTGTGCATTGACTCTAGCTGAGGAGATAAGACATGTGATTTTGCGGTGGAGACCTCTTGTCACTAAAGGTGAGTGACATTGACTTGACTAGGGAAGTGTCCCTAGTATTGACATGTATTTTTTATTGAATTGAATGACTCGCGAAGGCAAGTAAGTCATTAAGAGAGAAGAGAAGGAAAGCCCCAATTTGATTGCAAGAAATTGGGAGTATGCAGAAAGAATAGAAGTCCCTAGACTCGACAAGTAACGCGAAATGATTCAAAATCTAAGAAAGTTGTTCAATCTTGAGGTGATTAATTCATTGGCAAATGAATCGTACAAAGATGTCTTGACAAGTTCGAGATGAAGGCCGATCACCATAACGCGCTAGGGCTAAACATATCTTCTTTCTTGCATGAGACCGGACCCGCAGGTTGCCTACGTTCCTCCAGTGTAGAGGCTCAGGTCACCGTAGTTCTTGTTGATTCTCCATTCTTCGTGATGAATTGTTGCTTCGTCCTTCGTCCTTTGTTGGTGGATGATGATGTTGATCTTCTTTGATTGAGGGGGATTTTTTTTTTTTTTTTTTTTTTTTGTGCTCTAACTTTTGCCTAGGTTGATTTGATGATTTCAGCCTAGCGAGCCTTTTTTTTTTTTTTTTTTTTTAATCCCCTTTTGAAAACTTTGCTTCATGATTGTTGCTCCACCTTTCTTTGTCTTGATTTCGTCATTGTTGATGTCTTCGTTGTTGATGCCGTCGTCGATGTTTAGCCCTTAGGCGTTCAAGCGATGGCCTTCGTTCTAAAACGTGTTTAGACATCTTTTCATCATTTTGCCAAGAATTAGATTGAACAACTTGGAAGAGTGTATGAGGACAAGAACGACTTTTATTTGATGATTGACACAAGTGGGATGAAAGAAAACTTTAATGCGCACATTAGAGGACTTTGACTCTTTTTTTTTTTTTTTTTTTTTTTTAATTCCTACTACTAGGTAGAGAAAGAGAAACGGAGATTGTTGTTGTAGTCCCCATTGTCGTTGTAGTCTCCTTGTGGCATGATTTATTGTAGAAGCCCCATTTCGAAACCAAATCATTCTTCTTTGATGAGTTCTTGCATGTTGGCACTCTCTAAAGGTTGGTCTTCACCCACAGTAAATTCGCCGTTGTCGAACAAATCTTGGATGATGTTTCGGAGAAGGAAGCACCCTTCGGTAGTATGGCCACTATGCTTGTGGTAGCCGCACCATTCACCATGTGCATGATTCTTCGGTATCGTCTTCGGCTTGTACCCCTCCAAAGGCTTGACCTTTCCACTTGCCACCAAAGTTTCAAATGCTTCGTCTTGGGTTACTCGTAGGAGAGGAGTGAAAACTCGGTTGTTGGCGGTACCTTTGTAGCTTTTGAGGGTCGGGCCACTTGAGCATGCTTTATCATTGAACTTTGCTTTGCTGTCGGTGAGCTCTTGCAAATGGGCTTTGAGTTCGGAAACCTCTTCCTTGTGAATTCTTCTTTCATAATCAAGACGGCCTTGAGTTCGGAAACCTCTTCCTTGTGAATTCTTCTTTCATAATCAAGACGGGCCTTGAGTTCGAAAACCTCTTCTTTGTGAATCCTCTTGTCGATATCGAAACGGGCTTGCCACAAATTTTCTTTACGGCGGGCATCCTCGACAATCCTATCCATTTGTTCCCCCATTGATTTCATTATGTTGAGTAACCCATCGTTGGACACGAAATCATTTCCACCGTTGTTGTTGTCGCCGTTGGAAGACATTGGACCTATTGAAAGAGCACGGTTGATCTTAGATTGGCCCCACAAACACCTTTTGGATAAAATGAATTAACCCACAAACAAAGAAAAAGACTCAACCACATAAGGAAAAACGACTCTTTTTTTTTATTTACAAAGTCGGAAGGACGTGGTCTTTTTTGGGGTTTCTAGAAAAATAATGGAATCGTCACACTAGTATATAGACCTTCTCGCGTTCCCATATACTCATCGGATTCCACCCGCTTGTGAGCCCTACATGTGTCGGGATTAAACTAAATTAATGTAGTAAATCATACATGCGGGGACGGATTTTTATTTTCGTCCAAAATAGCCACTTTTGGGGACAGAGTTTTATTTCGTCCATTGCAACAAATTGGCATGTATGATTTGAAGACATTAGTTTAGGGAAATCTCGGCACATGGAAACCGACTTGAGTCACGGAGTGTTAGACCCTAGACTAGAATTGTGTGGCTTGTGCTCGGCTTGAATATGAGGCTCAAAGGTCACCCCCGGTATGTAGTCATGAACTACGCCACGGGCTGAGGTTTACCGCTTCGAAAGAGCCAAGGCCGAGTGGAGCTTGAAACTTTCTAGGATGGGCCTCGACGGGTTTGGGGTTGGACTTGTGCGACTCGATAGTGAGCAATTGATAAGAATATGTGCATGTAGTGTGAGGTCTAACATGTGACAAAACATTTTTTTTTTCAAAAGAAAAAGAAATAAAAGCAAATAAGCACATAATTTACAACTTTCGAATCACCCGTGTGACCGATAAAAATGAACAGGAAATAAAAGATGTTTTGTGCAGGCCCGGTGCCCACACACTGTCAAAACTGTCCATTCTGTTCACTGTTCTGTTCTGGGAATGCGCCCAGAAGCGCGCGCATTGGGTTGCCTATGCGGAAGGCGCGCGCGTGAGAGGAAGCAGGGCAGAGGCGCCCGCTTCTGGGTGAGAACCTGCAAATTAGTGGGTTCAAGGGATTTCCTTGACCCTTAATTAAGAAAACTTTCCCCTGCAGAATTTGTTTAGCACAGAAACATGGAATTGAAGGACAAGAAAGGAGGCGGGCGATTCTGGTAATAAGGGTCGGACGCGCGCGCTTTAGGCCAAGAAGGCCGGAGGCGCGCGCTTCCTACCCTTTTTACCAGAATGCCCAGAAAACAGAATAAAAGAACACCAAAATATGACCAAACCAAAACGCAAGTTTAACCCTCTATAGTCCCCAGCGGAATCGCCACTGTAGATACCCCGGGGAACCACGGCTTGGGCTAGAGCGGTGAATTATCCTAGGAGGTCTAACTTGTTTTAGATTGTTTAGAGTCGCTACCTATGTTTTTAAAGGAACATAAGAAAAACCTAGAAATAGCCTATTTATGTACAAAACCAGAGATTCGGGAGAGAAGGGTTCGGGGTTAGGTGACAGAGTGGGAAGTACATTAAGAGATGAAGAGAAATTAACATGGTGAATTAAAGTTGAGATTAAAATGTAGGGAGATAACCTTAAATAACTTCAATATGTGAAGTAGTCATGTTGGTCATATCCCATTAATGGGGATTGCATACATTGACTAGAACATGAATAGAATAAAAAAAAGAAGACTTGTACCTTTAGAAAGAAGACTTCAAACTTGGACTTGAAAATGATGTTGTTGTGTAGAGATTTGTGTAGAGTTTCGTTGTGCAAAACTCTTGTTGGGAGAATTTGTGTAGGGAAAATGATATAGAATTTGTGTAGAGAGAAAGTTCCAAGTCTAAAAATGAGGTCCTTTTCCAAGGTAGGAGATGATGGTTTTTATAGGTAAAAAAGAGAGGGAAATGATGGAGGGAAATTGGTCATCCATGTGAAATGGAATGAGCCAATCACAAATAAGATAATTGAATAAAAGAAAAATAAAAGAAATAAAAGAAATCAAAGAATAAATGAAAGAAATATTAGTTTTTTGGGAAAAGGCTTGGAATTTGGGATTGGGAGTTAATGAGAAAAGGGAGGATGAATGTGGATGTAAAAAGGTGGTTTTTGTGATCAAGAAAAGATGTTTGTAAATAAGAAAAGGGAGGGAAATAAGGTGCAATCCGTTACTGCCAAAGTGCGAAGCGCGCGGGTCCGGCTTTTGGGGCTGGACGCGCGCGCGGCTCACTGGCAGTGCGGAAGCGCCGCGGGTGAGAAGGACAGAATGACAGAATGACCCTAAAATTTAACTCTGTTATGCAATTTAGTCCGAAACTAACGGAATCAGTTACGAACTTAACCGAAGTAACAGAAATCAACAAAAATAAGTTAAATAAAAATACTTTGTATGCAATCGGGGTGAGACGTCCAAGGCGGGGTGTCTACAGGATGCCTGTCCCTTTTGGTTTAAGAAGGGTTGTTCGGACTCCGGACGAGTTACTGGCTTTGGTTTATTGCCGGTTCGATGTCAAGAATTCTCGAGTGACATGGGGGCGGATCCGGGCCTATTTCGGCATCTTAACGGCTGAGGCTCGAGGTGTTACTGCTGATCGGGTCGATGCCGTGGCCCGTTGCTTTATTTGGTACTTGTTATCCCATACTCTATTTGCCAACGGGGGATCTTCGGCCTCTTTGGCTCTGCTTGACTTGTTAGTGGATTTGGACCAGATCGGCCGGTATAACTAGGGCGCAGCGGGCTTAGCTGCTTGTTATCACGGCATGGATTTGACCAGCCGCTCGACCACTAGCTCGGTTACGGGCTTCAGCTTGCTGTGGGAGGTATATCACTTACTGCCCTTTTTATATTCTCCTTGCCTTGGTTATAACTGCCTTTTTTTTTTGTTGACTGTCATTAACTTTGTTTCTGCCTCTTGTCTACAGCTTTGGGCTTTTGCTATCCTGAATCTGAGGGATTTCAAGATTGCCAAGGAAGGTCAGCCCCAGTATCCGGACTGCGCACGGTGGGCGTACAAGGAGAAAAATGTGAAGACTGGCACGAACCCCATTAGTCTTACTTCAGCCCGACGGCACTTGGACACCTTGAGGCCTGAGTCTGTTGCCTTCTCTTTGTATCCGTGGAGATCAGTTCAGCACTGGTTTGAGCATACTCTTATTCCTACTTGTTCTCGGCTTTTGAGGAGCAGAGGGAGATTGTTCCCGAGGATATGTCACCGGAGAGAGAGCCTCCTGCTCAGGCTGCTGTGGTATGTTTTTCTGATCATCTTTGCATTTCTCAGTTCCAGTCTTGTTTTTCTGTCCTTTGTATTGATGTAACTTCCTTTTTCTGTTCTTTGTTGCAACAGGTACCTGTAGCTACTTATAGGAACTTGGGTAGACAGAACAAAGGGATGAGGCGGAGGCTCCGTCAGCTGGAGGAGAGGGTGCTAGAGCTGTGCAGGGATATTGCTGCCATGACTAGAGATGCTGCTGGTGCTGTCTCTGGTACTGCGAGAGGAGCTGCCCGAGGTGCTCGGGGCATGGGACGAGGCTGCAGGGATGCTGCACTGGACATTGATGAGGCTGTCTCTTCGGCGAGGCAGTCGCTGAGCAGGAGTCTGAGCCACGGAGGTAGCCATAGTAGGAGTCTGAGCCGAGAAGGTAGCCAAAGCCGGGGTGGTGCTAGTTCGTCAGGGAGAGCTGCCAAGAGAACCCGTCCTGATGTTGTGGTTGAGACATCTGAGTCTGAGGATGATGGTGACGATGATGATGATGAGGATGACGATGATGATGAGGAGACCGAGAGCGGCAGCAGGGGTTGAGTACAGTGCTGGTGATGATGTGCCCGAGCTGTTGTGGCTGAGAGGATGAGGGATTGAAACACTTTTACTTTTGCCTGTAATAACATTTAACATGTATTTACAATCCTAGTTATCTTACTACTCATTTTATGCTTTATTAGCGACTCGATCTTAGGTGTCGACTCTTTACAAACAAATGTGTGCCCAAAGAATGCTTGTTGTTGATGCTTGAACTCCTTTTTGCTGTTGGGATTTGATTTTGCTGCAGGTTGGATATGTTGAAGTGCTTGGGTTCTGTTCTGAACTGACAAGGGTTGTTTCTGTCTGAACTGCTGTCAAAGGCGCGCGCGTTGGGCCTTGCTTGTGGGAGGCGCGCGCGTTGTGCAGCCTTGGTCGGAGGTGCGCGCTTCTGGCCTGCTGAATTACAGCCCCTTTCTTTTTCTGATCAGAATGTTCCAACAGCTATAATTTCGAACCATTTTCGACCAGAATGGTCACATAACATTCTTCTGCAAACATTTTCTCCTCCTAAACCACAAAATTCTTGTCATAATGGCCCCAATGACTTTCTCTTTTGAAGTCAAGGTTTCGTCCCCGAGGGTGAGAAGTCCGTTCCAATGGTGAACGCCGTTCCAGCTGTGGGGTCCGTCTCGATGGTGGAGAAGCGTCTGAGCGTTTTTGATCGTTTGGGAAGGCCCAATGACGATGTTGTTGACCCCGTGAGACCGGTGGTTCATGTGCGGGACTATAGACCCCGTCATTTTCCCAAGAAGAAGAAAGGTAAGGGAAATTCCTCCCATGTGTGGAAGCGTCCCATGGTTGTCCCCGCTAAGGCTCCGCTTGATAAGGGCAAAGGGAAAGCCGTTGATGAAGCTCCGTCCCGTCCTAGCGTTTTCTCCCGTCTTGGCGGTCCCAAGAATGTTCCGTCCCCATCCAAGAAGACTAAAGGGCATAACAAGAAGCAATGGGTTCCCAAACCTAAGAAAGATTAGATTTTTCTTTGTACCCCAAGAGATTGCAATTAGACCACTTTGTTTTAGGATTTAACGTTTTTATGTATTTTGTTGCTCAATAAATCCGTTGTAATGGCTTGAATAATTCATTGAATGAAATAAAAATTGCATCTTGTTATTTGAAGTGAATTGGGTATTTTTGATATGTTTTAGACCGCACCCGAAGGTTGCCTACGTTCCTCCAGTTGGGAGGCTCAGGTCTTCGTAGTTCAAACAAACAAAGACCATTTTTTATTTTTTTTGGTGTGCACCCTGTTTTTTGCCTAGACCGCCCTTTCGGGTTTTCAATCTAGCGGGCTTCTTTTTTTGCACGTGCTCTAATTTTTGCCTAGGCCGCCCTTGCGGGTTTTCAACCTAGCGAGCGATTTTTTTTATGGTCTTTGTTTATTAAGCATAGAACCTCTTGAGCTTGTCGAGGTTGACCTCCTTTGGCAGCTGGTCACCATCTAAATCTACGAGTCGGACTGCACCGCCGCTTAGTATCTTCTTGACCACGTACAGACCGATCCATCGGGGTACCCATTTCCCCAGGGGATTCATGGCGTTAGGGGGATGTTGTCTTAAGACCAAATCTCCCACATTGATGTTTCGCGGCTTTACCTTTTTGTTGAAAGCTCTTGCCATCCTTTGCTGATACGCCCTTATGCGTTCGAGCGCTCTTAGCCTTTTCTCGTCGAGTAAGGCTAGCTGTTCGTATCGACTTCTCATCCAGTCGACCTCGTTGACTTGATTCTCGAGGAGGACCCGTAGAGATGGGACTTCAAGTTCGATTGGGAGTACGGCTTAAGAACCATAGACTAACGCATAAGGAGTTTCTCCTGTTGCTGACCGTATTGATGTGCGGTAGCCCCACAATGCCAATGGTAGCTTCTCGGGCCAATCCCTTCCTGTTGAGGCCATTTTCTTGACGATGGTCTCGATGGTCTTATTTGCTGCTTCAACCGCGCCGTTTGCTTGGGGACGGTAAGGAGATGACTTGTGCTTGGTGATCTTGTATTCTACCAAAAGTGCATCCATTTCTTTCTCAAAGTGAGAGCCGTTGTCGGAAATGATTTCATGAGGCACGCCGTATCGGCACATGATATTAATCTTTACAAATTCATCCACTTTCTTGGCGTTGAGGGTCCGATAGGCTTGCGCTTCGACCCACTTTGTGAAGTAATCGACGGCCACTAGGACGAATGACTGCCCATTGCTTCCGGCAGGATGGACTTTACCGATGATGTCTATCCCCCAACAAGAGAAAGGCCAAGGTGTGACCATGTTGTAAAGTTGTGAGGGTGGAGCATGTTGTAGATTAGCATGGAATTGGCACTTAGCACACCTTTTGACTTTCTCGATACAATCTTGTTCCATAGTGCTCCAATAGTAACCAATGCGGAGTATCTTTTTGACCAGCATAAACCCATTCATATGGGGTCCACACTCTCCTTCGTGCACTTCACACATTATCTCTTGAGCTTCGGCCTCATTGGCGCATAAGAGATTGATCCCGTCGTGGTTCCTTTTGTAGACTTGGTCTCCAATCAGTACGTACCGAGAGGCTAGCCTTTGCAGAGCCACTTGAGACTTCTTATTGCTATTCTCGAGATAAATGCCATCTTTGAGGAAATTCATGATATCCGAATACCACGAGGAGTTTGTTTGAACCTCGTCGATCTCGATACTCATGCAGTACGTCGGACTGTTCCTTCGGACAATTTTGAAAGGCTTCACCATTTTCCCTTTGGGCATTTCGACTAATGAAGCTATAGTGGCCAGTGCATCGGCGAAGCGATTTTTATCCCTTGGCAGGTAGTTGAAAGTGATCTCTTGGAATTTTTCAACCAATTCTTCAAGGTGCTGACCATACTGTTGGAGGGTCAGGTCTTGGATTCGCCATTTACCCGATTACTGATTGATAAGGAGCAAAGAGTCGCCGAATACTTCTAGTTCCGTGACGTTTCTTTCGAGAGCTGCTTCGAGCCCTGCTATGCATGCTTCGTACTCGGTAATATTGTTGGTAGCTTCGAATTCCAGACGGATGGCAATGGGAGTGTAGATGTCTTTTGGATCGACAAGCAATACTCCTATACCAAAACCGTGTTTATTGGCGGCACCATCGAAAAAAAGTTGCCACTTATTTTCTTCGGTTGTAGTACAAATTAAATGCTCGTCGGGGAACTGTACGTCTTCCCCCTTCACCTCATCACACGGGAATTCGGTAAGCTGGTCACTGAACACTTTCCCCCTGACGGATTTTAGTGTAACGTAAGTGATATCATAGCCGGCGAGCATGAAGTACCATTTGGCTATTCTCGTTGACATGAAAGGCTTCTCGAAGATGTAGCGGAGCGGGTCCACCTTTGCTACTAGCTTGATCGGAAAAGCTTCCATATAGTGTTTGAGCTTTTGAGTAACCCAAACCAATGCTGCACATGACTTTTCTAAGACAGAGTAGTTCTTTTCGCCTCCTTGGAATCGGCGACTGACAAAATAAATGGCATTCTCCTTTGTGGACTCTCGTTGCTCTTGTGCTAACATAGCCCCTAGGGCTTCATCATTGACAGTGAGATAGAGCACAAGAGGCTTCTCCTTGTGCGGCGGAACTAGAACAGGAGGGCACGTTAAGTAATGCTTCACTTGGTCGAAGGCTTCTTGGCACGCGTAGGTCCATCTAAAGCCACATTCTTCTTGAGTAGCTTGAAGAGTGGCTCGCACATGGAAGTGAGTTGGTGCACAAACCGACTGATGTATTGCAGTCTGCCCATGAAACCTTTGATCTCTTTCTGCGTCTTTGGAGGAGGCATTGTCAATGATTGCCTTGATTTGGAGGGATCTACTTCAATTCCCCTTTCAGTGACCATATAACCAAGGACTTTGCCTCAGATAACCCCGACGTGCACTTTGCAGGGTTGAGCCTCATCTTGTGTTGACGAAGCCTTTCGAAGAACTTGCGAGATCGATTAAATGTTGACCATCGGTCCCTTTGGAGTGAATGATCATGTCGTCCACATAGACCTCGATTTCTTTGTGAATCATATCATGGAACAAGTCTTTCACGGCTCTTTGGTAAGAAGCCCCAGCTTTCTTAACCCGATGGCATGACTGTGTAGCAAAAGGTACCCCACGGTGTTGTGAAGATGTCTTATGTTGATCTTCCTCGGCCATGAGAATCTGATTGTACCCAGCGAACCCATCCACGAATGAGCGAACCTCGTAAGCAGCAGTGGAGTCGACCAGCATGTCGATGTTAGGGAGTGGAAAATCATCCTTTGGGGAGCTTTGTTCAAATCCGGAAGTCCACACAAACTCGAACCTTGCCGTTTGCCTTTCTGACTGTCACGATGTTGGCTAGCCATGTCGAATACTCGATAACCTTGATGAAACCCACACTGAGGAGCTTTTCAATCTCTTCTTTGACTTGCGAGACCATTCTGCTGGCTTGATCTTTCTGGCTTCTGCTTTACTGGCTTGGCATCTTCTCTGATCGGAATTCTGTGCTCCGCTACCTTTCTGTCCAAACCCGTCATGTCTTTGTATGACCATGCGAACACATCCATGAACTCCCGTAGTAGTGCAGTCAATCTGTCTCTATCGTCCCCCTTGAAGAAGCTTCCGATCTTATTTCTCTTGGCTTTTCTGTTGGTATGGTTGTCCTAGGCACGTTTAATAAACGTTGTAATTGTTATCATTTATTTCATATCAATAAAGAGATGTTTTTGATTATTATTATTGTTCATGTTTACTTATAATAATCTCCGTCCCAGTACTTGTTAAGCACTAGTATAAAGGCTAAATGATCATGCGATGATCATGTTAGATTTATGGGTACTTGTTTGGAACAAGGTACTGGACATGACCAGCTGTATGAGATTTATGTCATGGTCTATGTCGAACATATATCTCTATTAGTTATGTCAATTGAATCCTTAGACATGAATTTATTATAGTCTTCCACTTGATGAACATTATGTTTTGACATATTCAAACGCTACCTTTACCGGGAAGTTATAAAGGGTATGATTGGCATAATCGGATTCACGTAGGAAGAATAATTAGCTAAATGGATTTGTCCTCTTCGAAGAGATGTCAAGCTTGGGCCTCTCGTAGGAATGGTGTTGATGAAATGTTCGGCCGGACTCAAATGAATTGATTGGATCAATGGCATTTGGATTATCAACATATTCGGAATCGAGAAGTATTGAACAAAACAAGTTGACTGTTTGACCATGACTTTGTTCAATGACGTCGAGGACAAAGGGATTATGACATATTCTAAAGGAATGCGAACTTGTATCTAGTATACTATTTGGGTAGGTATGACGGTTTGCTAGAACCTAATCATATCTTATGGTTTCATGTTTGAACCCATTGCCAACTTAGTATAATCCTAGGGGTCACACACAATAGAACGAATTTTTAAAGGACTAAATTGGAATTTTGGAAATTCTGGACATTCTGGGAAGTGGGCGACCGCACTATGGACTGGGCGCCGCACACTTAGCTCAGATTTGTACCAGTTTTTTTCAGATAAATGTGCGACCGCACAGTGTATTCTGGGCGGCCGCACAGTACTGTCGGCTGGCACTTTCCTAATTCGATTTGGAATGTCTTTTGACACAAGATTCCTATTTGGAATAGGTCTTGCTTGTGTATAAAAGGATGAGTTCGTCCAGAACTTCAGTGATAGCCTTTTGTGAGTCTCCAAAGAGTTTGAGAGAGGTTTTACTTTGTTCTAAGACATCCTTGTCAAAGAACAAAATAATACAAGAGAGAAAATTCCATATAGTTCAAATTCATTGTGAAAACGTGTTTCACAATTTGGTCTAGCAACCAAGATCAAAGATGTTCCTTTGATATTCGTTCGAAGTGTGGATACCGCTAGAGGGTGAAAATCATCATCTTCAAAGTTCGTGTTCAAGCTTTGTGATCGTGATCAAGTCTTCAAATCTCCACCAAAGACCAAGAGAAAATTTAATAGCCATCAGGGTTAGTTTTATCCTATATTCATGTTATTGTATTTGATTTAATCATATGACGATCTATGGGCTTTGGGTTTCAAAATTTTAAATGCTAAATTCCGCTGCGCATGTTACTACGAAACCAACAGTGGTATCAGAGCCCCGTTCATGTTGATTATTTCAATACCTAGATCATGTTATGTGTATATAAATTGTTTATGTGCCTTGCATGATGTGAATATTGGAATATATGACGTTTATGTGTTATGTGATTTTATGTGGTTTATTGTTTTGCAACTTTAATCGCACGATTCAATCGCAATAAATAAATTATGATGGATTCAGAATTGTTGATTATTATTTTTGATTGGATCAAAGTTTTAATAATCGGGAAAAACGATTTTGAGACAAAATTTTCGAACTTGAAAATTCTGCACCTTCTGATGGCCATGGGCGACCGCACAGAAGATTCTGGGCGGCCCGCACATTTTTTGGGCGAGCCGCACAGATCTTTTTGGGCGCCGCACAAGGGATCAGAAGGTCTGATTTTGGTCAAAAACAGAATCTGGAATTTTTTGAAAAATTCAACAAAACCAGTAACAGAACCAGTCCAGACTTGCTGATCTGGAATGGGTTTTTTGGTAGTTGGTTTGTGTGTGGATTTTGGGGTTTGATTTTCCTATTTGTTTTAGTCTTGTGATTCTAAGATTGGTTCAGGTTTGGATGGCTAATCTGCGTTCATCGAGATTGTGTTTCCCAAACTTGATCGCAATCAAGTTTCAAAGATAAAACGAAGTTAGAATTATGAACAGTTCATAATTGTTAAAATTGAGAAACAAAGTTCTTGATTCAAGATTGGAGATCCATGTGGAATTGTGAATGCAATTGCCTACGTTTATCGAGACCATCTATTGCTTAGTTTCGGCCACATGGACTACTTTTCTTGGTTTCTTGAATTAGTGCGGGATTGTGGTTGCCTAATGGCTTAGTTCGATCGCACTTCTTGTTGTCTTGATTTGGAGATAATAACCAAAGTTGAAATAGTCTCATCCTCATAATTATAGAGAAACTAATGACACATAATATCATGCTTAATTAATGGAGATTAATTTAGTAGCTAACTTGATGTGTAACATGTTTATATTATGTGCTCATAAATGTGTTTATATGCTATATGTGATAAACCTTCAAATAAAGTTTTAAGTCCTTCTTTGCCATGCCATGATTAAAACACTTGTTTATGCATGGGTAATCTTGATGTGGGTTCGCCTCCGCGAGGTGCATTAATCTATTCATGTATGAGCAAGATGAGGTTCATTAATTTAATGTGGGCTTGCCTCCGCAAGGTGCATTAAATTGAATGGTTCCTATGCGCTTAAAATGGTTGGACTTAATTAGGCGTCAAAACAGTTTTGGGCCTAGGCAAAAGATGAGATTAACATGCTTTTTGAAATTGGTTTCTCAAAGAATCTCATAAAAGGATCTAAGAATCATATGGGATATGATTGACATGATTGTCTACCTAATTAATTTAGCTTTAAGTTGTCCGCCTCCGTGGACTCAAAAGTTAAATTAAAGTTGGATCTTAGCCCAATTAATTATATTATGCATTGGATGTATATGAAGGTTATATAATTTAATGGGAGTTTTTCATTTAAAAAAAATACATTATTTATGCTTTCTTAATGAAAAATTGGTACTTATTAAATTTTGGAAATTTTGCATATTTGTAGATATGACTAATAACACTCAATCAATGTCGTTGTGATCGATCCTTTGAGAAGGATAGCTCGAAGAGATGGTACCATTTATGGATTTGGATCCGTAGCATAAGAATTGTTCTTAGGCAAGAAGATAAGTTGTACATTCTTGATGGGCCTCTCCCCGCTGAACCACCGCCTACAGCCCTAGGGTAGAAAGAGACAATTACAAGAAACATCGTAATGATTCTAGAGATGTAAGTTGTCTCATGCTTGCTGCTATGTGTTCAAAACTCCAACAAAGTTTGGAACATTTGGAAGCCTATGAGATAGGCGTGGAGTTGATAACCATGTTTCAAAGAGCAGCTAGGCAAGAGAGGTACAAGACCATTGTTGCATTCACATACTTGTAAAATGAATGAAGGGCAACAAGTGAGTCCTCACTTTCTTAAAATGAAAGGTTATGTAGAGCACCTTGAGAAACTTGGCTATCCAATCCCATTGGAGCTAGCCACGGATCTCATTCTTAATTCATTGCCTAAAAGTTATAATCATTTGTAATGAATTATAACATGCATGGAATGGATAAGAATCTCTCTGAGTTGCATGGGATGATCAAAACTGCAGAGATGAAAATTGTGGAGAAAGGTTCTCCCGTGCTCTTGGTTCATGATGGGAAGAAGGCTAATGCCAAAGGAAGGGTAAAAAGTTATCAAACCCAAAATAAGCAAGGCAAGGTTGCCAAGGCTTCTGAGGCAAAACCCGATTCACAAAAGGATGCAATTTGTTTCCATTGTCAAGAAATTGTCATTGGAAACGTAATTGCAAGGATTTCTTGGAAGAGCAAAAGAAGAAGAAGAGCAGCAAGGCTGCGTCGACTTCAGGAATCTATATGATAGATATTCTCCTTTCTACCACTGATTCTTGGGTATTGGATACCGGATGTGGTTCTCACATTTGTCTAAATGTGCAGGGACTAAAGAATAGGAGACTGCTTAAAGAAGGTGAGTAGATCTACGTGTGGGGAATGGAGCAAGAGTTGCTGCATTAGCTGTAGGGACTTATGAGTCACTTTACCTTCCGGATTAATTCTTGTTTTGAACAATTGTTATTATGTTCCGGATTTAAGCAGAAATATTATTTCAATTTCTTGTTTGGATAATGAAGGTTTTAAGTTTCTTATTGAGAATAAAATTTTCTATTTATTTAAATGTGCTTTATGGTATTGCTAATTCATTTAATGGCCTTTATATCTTGGATGTCAAGAATGAAATAATGACAATGTCTATCATGTAAATAGAAATCTAAACCTAATGATGTAAATCATACCTATTTTGGCATTGCCGTCTTGGTCATATTAATGAGAAGCGTATCTCAAAACTCCATGGGGACAGACTTTTAGGTTCATGTGACCTCGAGTCAATGATACTTGTGAGTCGTGTCTTCTTGGAAAAATGACTAAGACACCTTTTACCAAGTTGGTGAAAGGGCAAGCGACTTATTGGGTTGATACATTCCGATGTATGCGGACCATTAAGTAGCAATGCTAGGGGAGGAATTCAATACTTCATAACCTTCACTGATGATTATAGTAGATTTGGGTATGTTTACCTAATGAAACATAAAAGTGAAGCATTTGAGATATTTAGAATATTTCAAAATGAAGTAGAAAAACAACTTGGCAAAAGTATAAAAGCACTTCGATCAGATCGGGTGGAGAATACTAAGTCAAGAATTTGTGATGATCATCTAAAGAATTGTGGAAAAGTTTCACAATTGACTCCACCTGGAACACCACAATGGAATGGTGTATCCGAGAGGAGGAATCGGACTTTGTTAGACATGGTTCGATCAATGATGAGTCAAGTTGATCTTCCAATATCCTTTTGGGGTTACGCCCTAGAAACCGCTGCTTTCACACTAAATCGTGTTCCAACTAATCGTTTCAAACGACTCCATATGAGATGTGGAGCGGAAGAAGCCTTGTCTATCTTTCATGAAGATTTTGGGTTGTGAAGCTTTTGTCAAAAGACTTGTCTCAGACAAACTTGCACACAAATCTGATAAATGTATTCTCGTGGGATATCCTAAGGAACTAGAGGATATTACTTTTACAACCGTGAGGACAACAAGTGTTTGTTGCCCGAACTGGTGTCTTTCTAGAGAAAGAGTTTCTCTCCAAAGAAATCAGTGGGAGTAAAATAAATCTTGAAGAAATTCGAGACCCAGAAAATAACATTGAACCAATAGTGGAACAAGAACAAGAACCACAAGGAGTTGTGGAACCTGTTCAAAATACACAAGCAACTCGCAGATCTAGTAGGTTACGATCCGAGCCGAGAGATATGGATTTCTCGTAATAGATAGTAATGAGGTAGAAATCATTGAGAATGATGAACCGTCAACCTACCAAGAGGCGATGTCTTCTCCTGATTCGGGCAAGTGGCTTGGAGCCATGAATCCGAATTGCAATCCATGCAAGACAATCAAGTTTGGAATTTGATTGATGCACTCCGAAGGTGTAAAAACCATAGGATGCAAATGGGTCTTCAAGAAAGAAGACTGATATGGATGGGAAGGTGCATACTTACAAAGCTAGACTTTGTAGTGAAAGGTTTATAGGCAAGTTCATGGTATTGACTATGATGAGACCTTTTCACCCGTAGCAATGATCAAGTCTATAAGAATTTTGCTTGCCATTGCCGCATATCATGACTATGAAATATGGTAAATGGACGTCAAAACCGCCTTCCTGAATGGAAAACTCCAAGAGGATGTGTATATGAACACAACCAGAAGGTTTTGAACAAGATTCTAAGGTATGCAAATGCAAAGATCCATCTATGGATTGAATCAAGCTTCTAGGAGTTGGAATCTCCGTTTTGATGATCTGTCAAAGAGTTTGGTTTCATCAAGAACGAAGATGACCTTGTGTGTACAAGAAGATTAGTGGGAGCATAGTGCTATTCCCTTATTTTATATGTGGATGACATATTGCTCATTGGAAACGACATTCCTACACTTCAGTCTGTGAAGACTTGGTTAGAAAGTGCTTCGCAATGAAAGATATGGGTGAAGCCGCATATATTCTTGGCATTAAGATCTATAGAGATAGATCAAGGAGGCTACTTGGTTTAAGCCAAGTACATATATTGAACAAGGTCATTAGAAGATTCTGTATGAAAATTCTAAGAGAGGCACCTTGCCCGTGTTACATGGAGTTTCTCTAAGCAAGACTCAATGTCCTAAGACAAACGATGAGCGTGAGAAAATGAATGATGTTCCATATGCTTCGGCAATTGGGTCCATCATGTATGCCATATATTTGTACTAGGCCGGATGTATCTTATGCTTTGAGCATGACAAGTAGATACCAATCCGACCCTGGCGAAAATCACTAGATAGCTGTAAAAGCGATTCGTAAGTACTTGAGAAGAACTAAAGACTCGTTTTTGGTCTATGGAGGAATGGAAGATGATCTCGTTGTAAATGCTTACACGATGCAAGCTTCCAAACCGACAAAGATGATAGCCGATCGCAATCGGGTTTTGTGTTTATGTTAAATGGTGGAGCTGTAAGCTGGAAGAGTTCCAAGCACAGTACAACCGCTGATTCTACAACAGAAGCTGAGTATATTGCTGCATCGGATGCTGCAAAGGAAGCTGTTTGGATTAAGAAGTTCATAACTAACTTGAAGTGGTTCCTAGTATTGCTAATCCAATAGACCTTTATTGCGACATAATGGTGCTATTGCTCAAGCAAAGGAACCAAGAGCACATCAGAAATCCAAACACATACTTAGGCGTTTTCATATCATTCGAGAGATCGTTGATAGGGGAGACGTAAATATATGCAGAGTACCTACTGATGACAATGTTGCGGACCCGCTGACAAAGGGACTTCCACAAGCTAAACATGATGGTCATGTTAGGGTCCATGGGTATTAGATACATGGGAGATTGGGCCTAGGTAAAGTGGGAGATTGTTGGTAGTGGTGCCCTAGGCACGTTTAATAACGTTGTAATTGTTATCATTTATTTCATATCAATAAAGAGATGTTTTGATTATTATTATTGTTCATGTTTACTTATAATAATCTCCGTCCCTAGTACTTGTTAAGCACTAGTATAAAGGCTAAATGATCATGCGATGATCATGTTAGATTTATGGTACTTGTTTGGAATAGGTACTGGACATGACCCGCTGTATGAGATTTATGTCATGGTCTATGTCGAACATATATCTCATATTAGTTATGTCATTTGAATCCTTAGACATGAAGTTATTATAGTCTTCCACTTGATGAACATTATGTTTGACATATTCAAACGCTACCTTTAACCGGGAAGTTATAAAGGTATGATTGCATAATCGGATTCACGTAGGGAAGAATAATAAGCTAAATGGATTTGTCCCCTTTTCGGAGAGATGTCAAGCTTGGGCTCTCGTAGGAATGGTGTTGATGAAATGTTCGGCCGGACTCAAATGATTGATTGATCAATGGCATTTGGATTATCAACATATTCGGAATCGAGAAAGTATTGAACAAACAAGTTTTACTGTTGACCATGACTTGGTTCAATTCCGTCGAGGACAGAGGGATTATGACATATTCTAAGGAATGCGACTTTTATCTAGTTCTACTATTTGGTAGTATGACGGTTTGCTAGAACCTAATCATATCTTATGGTTTCATGTTTTGAACCCATTGCCAACTTAGTATAATCTAGAGGGTCACACACAATAGAACGAATCTTTAAAAGGACTAAATTGAAATTTTGGAAATTCTGGACATTCTGGTGAAGCGGGCGACCGCACAGTGTGGACTGGCGGCCGCACACTTAGCTCAGATTTGTACCATTTTGTTTCAGATAAATGTGGCGACCAGCACAGTGTATTCTGGGCGGCCGCACAGTACTGTCGGCTTGCACTTTCCTAATTCGATTTGGAATGTGTTTTGACACAAGATTCCTATTTGGAATAGGTCTTGCTTGTGTATAAAAGGATTAGTTCGGCCAGAACTTCAGTGATAGCCTTTTTGTGAGTCTCAAAAGAGTTTGAGAGAGGTTTTACTTGTTCTAAAGACATCCTTGGTCAAAGAACAAAAAATACACCCAAAGAAAGAAAAGAAAATTCCATATAGTTCAAATTCATTGTGAAACGTGTTTCACAATTTGGTCTAGCAACCAAGATCAAAGAGTTCCCTTTGATATTCGTTCGAAGTGTGGAATACCGCTAGAGGGTGAAAATCATCATCTTCAAAGTTCGTGTTCAAGCTTTGTGGATCGTTGTCACAAGTCTTCAAATCTCTCACCAAAGACCAAGAGAAAATTTAATAGCCTCAAGGGTTAGTTTTTATCCTTATTCATGTTATTGTATTTGATTTAATCAT
>JAOWBW010000914.1:0-258660 GCA_026119855.1 Campanula takesimana
CCCAAGCTTAGATGGTGAAAATTGGTGATAAACATGCTAAGGTTTCTGTTTGCCTTTCTGGGCTGAATTTTGTGATCAACTTTATTGCATGTGTTTGGGGCCTAAACTTGGTCCAAAAAGTCTACAAAAACTCCTTTGATCCCTAGTATTCAGGGATTAACCCCCAATTTTTATTTTTGGAATCGGATTGATTTTAGGACAGGTACGACGGCTCGGGGACGGAAAGTGTCACCGAAATCAACAAAAGCACCGTCGAGGATATTTATTATTATTTGTGGGATTTGTCTTCCTATTTAAAAGCGCATCAGCACGAGACGGGCGCGAACCGCTTTCATGGGCGGTCATTTCGCGGTGATCCGATCATCTCGGGCGCGGGCTCTCACAGTGGCGACTCTGCTGGGGACTTGTTTTAAGTGGGCTAGACTCTAAATCTTTGTGTGTGCCATGCTTTATGTGCCTTACTTGGGGTGTATATATCTGTGCCCTAACCTCTGTTTTGCAGGGGCGTTTTTTCGCTTATCTATTTGTATATATATAATATATGAATTGCGTGGTGAGTAATTCCCCCAAAAAGCGGTAAAACAAGTAAAAAAAGGAAAAGATGATTTTCTTGTTTCTTTACGTGCTTTCAAATGATTTTCGAACTCATAGATACCTCACACACATGCACGTTTTTTGAAAAGCGTCTTAGAATCTCAAACCCGAGACGGTAAACTGGGACATAAGGAGGCTCACTTGACTTCCCATAGGGTCAACGGTATACTGTTTCCCTTAGCAGCGCCTACGGTCGCTGTGATGGGTGTAAGCCAAGCTTCAAAAGCCGAATGCGATGTCCATATTCTTTCGAAAATAAACACGTCACAGACTTCATGTTGGTTTTTGTCTAAACAATTTTACTTCAATCCTATGAATTCCCAAAATGTTATAATCGACCTCAATTGTGGATATCATGTTGAAATTCTTGGATTGACTTGAAATTGTCAAGACCCTCACATAGACCGTAACCGAATGGTGGATCCCAGAAAGAGTATAGGCCTTCGCTAGGGGCTCGGACGGCCAATAGTACAGTACAGGTGAAAAACGTTGGTCCTATACTTTGGAGATGGTATCCACTATTCCAAGATTCATGCAAAAACATGTCAAAATAAAGAAAGTGCTTATCCGGCATTCTAGGATTGATTTTGATTTTTGAACTCCTTTTGAATCAAACTCGGAAAATCTCAATCCTTTTCACTCTCTAATCAGCCCTAAACGCCATCCCTTTCAGATACTCTAAACCTGGCATCTACTTGGAAAGGGGGAGCTAGAAACAGTAAGGGGAGGTTGATCCGAGTTGCCGAGACAGTGCCTGTAACCGAAGAAGCTATTGCAATGGCCCAGGAAGGAAATGAGAAGCCTATGTGCCGCCACCAGGTCTTCAAGCATGGTTGGAGCAGAATGTGTTGGGTCAGATGAGGATTCAGCAAGATGAGCTACTGGCTACACTTGTGCAGATGCAAAAAAAGAATAGTAATGGGGCTCCCAATGGAACCCCAACAGAAATCCCAATGGCGATCCGAACGTTAATCAGACCGGAAATGGGGTTCCCAATCCTAATCCCAATGGCAATACAGGTCCCAATGGAAGTGGCATCCCTACCATCAACTTGAATCCTATTGGTAGAAACACCATCGGCCAGAGTCATCACCAGAACATCCCTCCTCAGGGTAATGTGGCTCATCCAGACTTCAGTGCACTCACCACACCAGCCCTTCATCCCGAATCCAACAAATTTTGCTGTGCATCCGTCTCAGTATCCGCCTGATCATAATGCCTTTGCTCAGTATATGCAGACTCTATATCCGAATCAGCAGCCCAACGCTTATGGTGCGTTTGCTAGCGGTGCCTCTCAGATTAATCAAGGAGCTTCCCAGGGGCAAGATCCTAACCTAGTCCGCCAAATGGAAGCGTTCTACAAGGGTGTCCCATATGTACCCCTTACTAAAGCTGAGATTGAAATGAGCGAAATGAAAGAAATGTTGAGAAAGGTCATGAATAAAGGGGAGTTTTCAGCAGATTCCTTGAAATTATCTCCATTTGCTGTTCTGCCTCCTAAATTCAAAATGCCCGATGTGGAGAAATTTGACGGTACAGGTTGCCCAATGGCCCACCTGAAATCTTACGCTCATGCAATGCAGTCTCGTGGGGATAATGTTGGTGCGATGGCCTCCAACTTCCATCTGACTTTGGTAGGAGCCGCTAAGCAGTGGTTTATGACTGTGGATGCCAATCTGGTTGATAATTGGGGGAAGCTCGTGGATGAATTCCAGAAGCGATACAAAGATAACTCCAACTGGGAGAAGAGCCGTCGTGACCTCGATTCGTGTGCTCAGCGTGAGAAGGAATCCTTTTCTGAATTTGCAAGTAGGTGGAGGAAGAAAGTTGCTCAAACTCTGGAGAGGCCTGACAGTGCCGAGCAAACTCGTATTTTCCTTAAGAATCTTCAGCCGTGTATGCAGATAAGATGAAATATCTCCCGTTTCCAGATTTTGCTTCTATTCTTGATGTGGGTTCTCGTATTGACAAAGATGTCCGAACTGGGGTGATCAAGCTAGATTCTTCTCCTAGCTCCTACAGATTCCGATCCGCTGCTAAAGCCCCGGCACCAGTTGTGAACAATGTTGCCATGACCCCTGCTCCTTTTTGGAACAGCAATGTGGGACCAAGCCGGAGCAGCTACAATGGGGCACTCCTCCTTGTATAATCAAGACGGGTCTGTGAACTCTGTCACCGATCAGCGAAGGAATGGTGGAAATCGGAGAGATCGCCATTTTGATAAATTCAGCGCTCCATTGTCTACTATCTTTCAAGGATTGGTCACCCAAGGAGTACTAAAGCTGATAGAAGGATACCGCCCGCCTAATCCGCCTCCTAAGAATTGGGATGCAAGTAAAATTGTGCATACCACGTATCACCTGGTCATGCGACAAATGAATGTTGGAGTTTGAGACACACTCTGCACGACATGATAGACGATGGACTCATTCAGAAGCCGCCCCAACCAAATGTGGTGACTAATCCCTTGCCAGGGATCCATGTGATCGAGTTTGAAGGAAACTACTCAAGGACTAGTTTCATCATTCCGAAGAAAGCTTTGAATTACACTGTAACTCCTGTTATCTCCGAAGATTTTGAATGCCATATGATCTCTTGGGATTCGATTTTGTCTAGTGCTAAAGCTGTTAAGGAGCAAAAGGCCCCTGTTAAAAAGGTCACTTGGGTTGGCGGAAATGTGAATCACCTCACTCGCTCGGGAAGAGCCAATCAGCCTCCAAATCCCGAGGCAAGTGAATTGGAAAGGATAAAGAAGAAATCCCCGCTCAGAAAGAGAAGGTCGCCGAGAACCCGGTCTTGACCCAGTTAAAGAAAACCCAGGCTAATAATCCATTTGGGGTTTGCTCTCGTCTTCACAGGAGCACTGAGACGTGTTGGTTAAAGCTCTTGCTCAAGCTGTCATCCCGATCGAGACTTCTCCCAATGACCTTGTCCACATGATCGGCAACATTCATTTTGGGAATATCATCACTTTTACCGATCTCGATGCACCAAAATTGGTCTTAATCATGTCGAGGCTCTGCACATCACAGTTGGGGTCGGAGGTGAGCACTTTAGCTCGTGTTTTGATCGATAATGGCTCCTCAGTAAATGTATGCCCCGTGCATGTTCTCGCAGATTTGGGAATCAAGATAACTGATTTGGCCCCATCTTCTCAAGTGGTCTTGTGCTTACGATAGCACCAGTCGCTGTGTTCTGGGTGTTGTCCTTCTCACTCTCACCATTGGCCCTCTTGTCATGCCGATTGAATTTCAAGTGATTGATATCAAGTCCTCATTCAGTCTACTCTTGGGACGCCCTTGGATCCATGGAGTAAGAGGGGTAGCTTCCTCCTACCATCAGTGCATCAAGTTCATCCACGACAATCATGTAGTGGTAGTTCATGCCCAAGATGATACGCAAGTTCATGACCTCCCGATTTTGGGAATTGAGCACAAAGATACTGGCATCTTCTTGAGTGGTTTTGAAGTGATCCCACAAGCTCGGATCCATGCTATTGAATATGTCAAGGAGACCGATCTAATTGGTAGAAAGCGGACCAGGTATGGAGACGCAATGGCCTTGAATATGGTCAAGAAGATGAAGTTCCTGCCTATGATGGGCTTGGAAAAGAGCAACAAGGGTGTATTGAACCTATCAAGGATGATGTTCCATTTTTCTTCTCCTTTTTTGGGCTTGGCTACAAACCGACTCCTGCCGAAATCGCCGAAGCTGTACGCCAGAAAAGGGAGAGACAGACTGCTATCAAAAGTGGAAGGACCTATAAGCTCCCCCCACTCCGTCCTTATGAAAAGTCCTGGAAGGAATATTTTGTTTGCAAAGTTGAAGATGTCGCGTATGTTATGCCTTTTGAGCCAGTTATTGGCATTAATGAAAGCCTCATGCTGGATGGGAAGTATTTGAGAATATCAAGATGGTCGATGAAAACTTTGATGTGGGCAGTTCCTATAAGCAACTGGACCCGATTATTCTGTGGAATATTGATGAAGAATTCGGGTTGTTTGAAGGAATTGGTCTTGAAGACGGATATGTGGTTATGATCGAAAATGGTAATGGTGAAGCTTATGACCCGGTGAAGCACCTCAAGCCGGCAGTGGCACCACTTAATAACTGGTCCAGAACCACTGGCCCGCTCGCTACTACTGACACTCTGGTGGAGCAGTTTGGTTATGTTCGCCCTGATGGCCCCGCTTTTGAACCCTTTGTGCTATCTAATGTTGTTTCCGGGACTCCCGAAGAGGACCTCACTGTCGAGGACCTCGACGCGGTCGCCGAGCTTGTACTCCCCTCTTTTGTGAATGAAGTTTCCTCTATTTCCGCTTACTCCTCGGTTCCCAATATTTTAAAAAATGATTTAACAAATGAAAATTTAACAACAACTAAAGTTAATCATGAATCTTTAAAAAACATAAGTCAAGATGAAAAAGACTATTTAATCGAGTTAAACAGGTTAGCAAAACAGCGTGGGGAACAAAAATTAGAAGCCTGTGGGGAAAATCTGTCTACCATCAATCTGGGGCTGAATGAAGAAGTCAAAGAAATGAAGATCGGGAGCTTCATGCAAGGGGCTGACAGGGAACAACTGATCAGTTTACTCAAAGAATTTGTTGATGTGTTTGCCTGTCGTATGAAGACATGCCAGGGTTAGATCCGACGATCGTGAACACCGAATTCCTACCTTTCCTGACGCCAAACCGGTCAAGCAGAAACTACGCAGAATCAAGCCGCAGTGGGCCCTTCAGGTTAAAGAGGAGATCGAGAGGCTGCTACAAGTAGGCTTCATCCGAGTTGTGGAGTATCCCCAATGGTTGTCCAATATGGTCACAGTTGAAAAGGCGAACGGCAAAGTCCGGATATGTGTTGATTTCAGAGACCTCAACAAGGCTTGCCCGAAGGATGATTTCCCGTTACCAAATATTGACATTTTGGTGGACTCGGTTGCAATGCACAAAGTGAAGTCGTTCGTTGATGGAATGGCGGGTTATAACCAAATTAAGATGGCAGTAGAAGATCAAGAGAAAACTTCCTTCATCACCCCGTGGGGGACGTTCTGCTATACTGTGATGCCTTTCGGTCTTAAAAATGCCGGAACCACTTATCAAAGAGGTGCTACGACCCTTTTTCATGACATGATCCACAAAGAGCTTGAAATCTACGTGGATGACATGATTGTGCACTCAGTTGAAGAAGGCGCTCAGCATCTGATTGACCTCAGAAAGTTCTTCGAAAGGTTGCGGAAGTACCACATGAAATTGAATCCTGCTAAATGCACATTCGGTACTGTCCGAGCAAAGTCTTAGGTTTCTTGGTAACTGAAAAGGGGATTGAAGTCGACCCCGACAAAATAAAGGCCATCACAGAAATGCCTCAACCTCGAACTCAAAATACATTAGCAGATTCATACGGCAGTTAACCATGATGTGTGAACCACTCTTTAAGCTCCTAAAAAAGGACACCGATCGATCATGGGATGAAGAATGCCAGATTTCTTTTGAAAAGGTCAAAGAATACTTGACAAGCCCACCGGTCTTGGCGCCACCCTCATTTGTACAAACCCTTACGACTGTACCTAACAGTTACTGATACTGCAGTAGGAGCAATGCTTGCACAAGAAAAAGAGGACTCCTGGGTGGAAAGTGCCATCTATTTTGTTAGCAGAAAGCTACAAGGGAGTGAATTGAACTACTCAGCGTTGGAAAAGGCATGTACCAGTTTGGTTTGGGTCTCGCAGCGATTAAAAATTTATCTGCAATCCTTACCTGTCTAGATTATATCCCGAATGGATCCAGTGAAGTACATCCTCGAAAGGCCAACCATGTCCAATCGAGTGGCCAAGTGGGCTTTCTCTTAAGCGAGTTTGATATGACTTACGCAACGCCTAAGTCCATTAAAGGAAGGGTGATAGCAGACCAGCTTGCAGATTTGGCTCTTGATCTTGAGCCCGGACCAGAAGCTCAGTTTCCCGATGAAGGGATCTACACTGTTGATTGTTCGGAGAATAAGTGGCAACTCTTCTTTGATGGGGCTGCCAACAAGAGAGGTTTCGGAATTGGAATCTTGCTCATTGATCCAAGTGATGCGCACACGCCCATTGCTATCCGGTTAGACTTCGACTGTTCGAATAACACAGCAGAGTATGAGGCTTGCATCGCCGGCCTGGGAGAAGCATTAAATCGAGGGGTCAAAGAAATTGAAGTGTTCGAGGACTCCGCCTTGATCATCAATCAGGTCGAGGGAAAATGGAAAATCCTGGATCCAAGACTACTCAGTATCATATTCGACTGGTAGCGCTCACAGAACGCTTCTCAGATATCTCATTCCATTATCTCCCAAGGGACCGAAACAGATTCGCAGATGCATTGGCTACCCTAGCCTCCATCATGGAATTCCCTGCAGATGTTATGGTAAAGCCGTTTGTTTAGTAAGAGATCAATCCCAGCCTACTGCCTGGATATTGAGCTAGAAAGCGAAGAGAATGAAGAGCCGTGGTATACAGACGTATGGAATGTGCTCAGGAATGGGACCTACCCTCCAGAAAGGGACAAAAGGGCAAGGATTGCAATGCGCAGATGGGCCTCCCAATTTGTGATTTCCGAGAGATCAGTTGTACAAAAGGTATCATCACGGACCAAATTTGCTCTGTGTAGATAAGACTGAGGCGAATAGAATCATGGATGAAATCTATGGGGGACTGTGTGGACCCCACATGAATGGGCACATGCTCGCTAAGAAGATAGTGAGGCAAGGGTACTACTGGACCACGATGGAAAAGGATTGTATGATGAAAGTGCGAACCTGTGATCAGTGTCAGCGGTACGCTAGTCTACAACATCTGCCGCCACACGTTCTTTATCAATCAACTGCTCCTTGGCCTTTCTCCACATGGGGGATAGATGTTATTGGTCAGGTCAAACCGAAAGGTTCGGGTGGGCAAGAATACGTGCTCGTAGCTATCGATTACTTCACCAAGTGGGTTGAGGCCGCTGCTTACAAAGTTTTTGAATGCCAAGAAGGTAGCCGAGTTCATTCGTACCAACATTTTCTACAGATATGGGGTCCCTTATGAGATGATCTCAGATAATGGAACTCACTTTGAAGGGGAAGTCAACCGATTGCTTGACGAATTCCAGGTGGTCAGACACAAGTCATCCCCCTATCGACCCCAAGCCAATGGAGCGGTAGAAGCGGCGAACAAAACCCTGGAGAACATCATTAGAAAGATGGCTATCACTGGAAAAGATTGGTCCGAGAAGCTGCTTTAGCCTTGTGGGGATACCGCACATCTGTTCAGACACCGACTGGGGCTACTCCTTATTCACTTGCATATGGCATGGAAGCAGTTCTCCCGATTGAGCTTGAAATCCCCTCTATGAGAGTGCTACTTGAGAATCAAGTGTCTGAAGTTGATTGGTTACAAAGTCGCCATGAAGAGTTAGCATTGCTCGATGAAAAGCGGTTGTTGGCCCTTGAGCACAATCGTGCGTACCAGCGCAGAATTGCCAGAGCATTTAACAAGAAAGTGAAAGACCGCAATATCAAAATGGGAGATCTTGTGCTGCGAGAAAAGCCACCAAGTTATGTCGACCCCCGAGGGAAATGGAAGTCTCCGTGGTTGGGCCCCTACATTGTCAAGAAGATACAGTCTGGTGGAGCCGTGTTCCTGCAAACTGAATTTGGAGAAGACCTTGTTCAGCCCTGCAACCTCAGCAAATTGAAGAAGTATTATGCGTAGAAGACGCAGAGATTTGTGTTTCCTATCGAGTCTGTAAAAAAAAAAAAAAAAAAAAAAAAAAGCGCAAAAGACAGCCCCACTAGAGGTGAAAACCCGAAAGGGCAGTTCTAGGTAAAAAACAGGAGGCGCGCAAAATTTCATGTAACTGTGTCGAACTACGTTGACCTGAGCCTCTAATGAGGAACGTAGGCAACCTTCGGGTCCTGTCATTAAAAGTAAAGAAAGCTTTTTATTCCCCACGTTGAACTTGCAAACATTACATTCAAAAGGAAAAACAAACACAACAAACTTTGAAATAAAAACATCATCTTGGCGTGGCAACCAGGATTAAAGCGAAAATAACTGAAACTTTATTCAGGGACTGAGATGATCGAACACGTTCGGATAAGGACCCGTCGAGCTTTCTCCCTTTGATTCTCAGAGTTCGTTGCATCAGGCTGGGTGTTCCTTGAAGTTGAGCCCCGATCATTTCTGCGGCGTCCGGATCGATGACCGCTGCGTGGTTGACTCCCGCCAATCTGATTCTGGAAAACTGTCGGCCCTGTTATCTGGGAATAGTAATCCCCAGACAAAATTTCTGGACCTACGAGCTCCAGTACCAAAGCTGCAATGGTAGCGGTTTCTTCAGCAATTTGAGGGCCCAACCACTCAAGATATTCCAAAGTGGGTTCATAAAATGTGTCCCCTTCACCCCGGCGCCTGCCTCGACCGATGTGTGCACCATTCTGATACCAAACCTCTTTGATCAAGTTGCATATGTTGGTACTCACCGGCAAATTATCTGTGATGGGAAGGTCAGAAAAGGGATCCCTTGGACTTGTCCGAACTGGCGAGCCACCCGTTGGCACAAGTAGAAAGTGGTGGAGCGAAGCCCAGAGCCAGCCAGATGAAAGAATGACCCGCACTCGTAATGAGATACCTGCTCAAACCCCAATGCGGAGGCACCCACGTGATGTCTGCCGATGTGATCCGCCAAAAGTGTCCAACCCATCCTTGACGGTAGTGCAGTTTTGCCTGTATAAACCTCGCCTTGGAAGCATAGAAGGGATAGTCTGGATTCGACACCGGCCGAATGATCTTGAGATGCTCCTGAAGCCAGATCTGCAATAGAATGGGGCTGCCCGACGTGAAAGCATCACCTCTGGGATAGTAGCCGTCCAGCCCATGCAAAGTCTCAGCCAAGAGGACAGTCATCACGTTGCCGGCACCACACTTGCAAGAATCAACGATGTCCACCATCCTTGAGTCGATGAAGCCATCGTAAGAAACGAAAAACATCTCTACAAATAGGCACATAACCAAGGCAAAGTCCCTACGGTCGGAGTACACCGGGTTATGAGGGTCAGCCTCGCCAAAGAGTTCGGGGAAGCAAGTAATGTCAAGGTGGGTCCCATGAAGGAGAACCCTTGAGAAGTCAATATCAAAGCCGAAGGTTTCAATGAGCCACCGAGCAGGTGTCCTGCGGGAAGTGGGCACCATGGCCTCGCCGTAAATGGTATTGCCTGTAATGGCGCAGAATTCCTCAAAGGTGGGACACAGTTCGTCTTGATTGAAATTGAACAAGTGGGTCCGGGTTGACCAGAAAACAGAAGCACCGCGGATCATCTCCCACTGAATGGGAAGCTTCCTCAGAGTAAAGAGCAACTTGAAATGATAGTTTTCTTCTAGCACCGCTCGTACATTATTTGGGTATGAATTCACCCAGCAGTCGAGTCCTACCCGGTATTCTTCGATGTTAACCAGGTTTGGCCAAGATTAGCCATTTTAGAAGGGAAATGAGCTAAAGGATGCAAAGCAGGAAAGAAGGAGAAGTTGGTTGGTGTGAGAAATAAGAAGAGCTCCCCCTCCCCTTTTATAACCTCCCAAAAACTCGGCCTAAATCATCAGTATTCCAAAAGGGGTTGTCTCCCCGTCCCCCCTAGCCAAAAGCAAGGTTCGAAAAGTCAAAAACCCAGCAGAAGGTGTCAGTCGTCCGTACGGCGGCTCTTAGAAAAGCTGACATTTTCCTTCCTCATCCCTAGGCATTGAACCTTGTCCCCTTTATCATGAATATAACCGCAGCCACCCTCTGAAATCCGGGCTTGATTCAGCGTTGGTCATTAATCGCGAGTCGGTGTCATTTAAAAAAAAAAAAAAAAAAAAAAAAAAAAGAGTATCCGGGAATTTCAGAATAAAAGAAAGATTGTGCTCGGTCAGAATAATCCAATTTGTATCTGTGTGAATCACATCTGCATGCAAAGCTAACTTGCAGATCAACGGACGAAGCCGATCCTGTTATCCCTCCCAATAGCAAAAAAGAATCAGTCGGGGTTAAAACAGCACCAGTGGATCACACAAAGCGGTGGTCTCTCGCTTAAAAAAGTACAAAAATCTCATCTCACAGCAAAAACAAAGGCAGAAGAATCTGGACGGCGCAGAATGCAGCGTATCCTTGATTTTAGTTTGTGTAAATAAATGGCTTCAGTTGTTTTATTGCCCTCAGTTTTCTCGAAAGATCGGGATTACTTCCCCCGAACTGCGCAACGTCGTAGGTCCCCCTTTTGAAAAGATATGTTGTTCCAACTTGGTCTTCTCCGGCGCCCGAGAATACCTCCCCGAACTGCGCAACGTCGTATGTTCTCCCTTCATGATTTCCATCCCTTTGCAAAGAGAGATTAAATCTCAATGCACCCTTTACTCGGATTGTACCTTGCGTCAACCCTTGAGTCGTGTTGGTCTTAAACCTTCTCTTAATTGTTCGAGTCGGTTCTAATCAGAACTACGACTCGACTTGATTCCCACGGCGGGATACGTAGGCAGTTCACAACGTTGGACTCAGTTGCCAATTCTCACAATTTGTTGGTCAAATACCAACCCCCCAGCAAAGAGACTTCGCTTCTCAATGCAACTCCCCAGCAATGCTATGTTGTTCCACCCTGGTCTTCTCGAGCGCCCGAGATTACCTCTCCCGAACTGCGCAACGTCGTACGTTCCCCAGTTGAAGTTATGTTATTCCACCTTGGTATCTCGGGGGCCCGAGTTGTACCTCCACAGAACTACGCCGCGATTTGATTCCCGCAAGGGATACGTAGGCAGCTTACCTTGGTGAGCTCAGTCGCCCATTCTCATAACCATGTCTCAATGCCAACCCCCATCCCCAGCAAATAGATATCGCATCTCAATGCTACCCCCTGCTTTAAATTTTAATAAACCTGAACTACGTTTGGTCTGATTCTCGAGAGAGATACGTAGGTAAACCGGAAACCGGAACCGACCATTGTCTGTGTTTGATTGATAGTTTGAGTTAGAACTACGGAGGCTTGATTCTCGAAAGAGATACGTAGGAAGTCCTACTTTGGACCCAGCCGTTACACCCTAGACGAGATCGAGTGTCTCTTAGTGAATCGTAGAATCCCCTTTAACCAGGAGATTCGACGAGGGGCTCTGTAGATACCCTGATCTCGCACCCCTAAAAACCCACCTTGAATCGGTCTAAACCCGAAAATTGACCTAAAACCCTCGATTTGGCTGTGCGGGACTGCCATGAGCCTTATCGGTGCATCGAATGGATAAACGGACTTCAAATTCATGATCAGCGCGAAAAAACGAGCAAACAGGCAAATATTTCGTTTTTCGAGGTGCGGGACCGGAAACGGGGCCCGCAACCCCCCGAACTGCTCGCTGTTATCCATTCTGTGCATTAAAAATATATTATTACCTTTCCTTGCTAATTGACATATTTCAGATATACCGGCGTGACCACAAAATTATTCCAAGCAACTTTCATGTTGGGCCCGCGGACAACCGGGACACCGGAGCGCGCACGACGGAGCGGAAAGCCGGAGCCGGAAAGATGGTTATCCAAATTGGAAAATATCTCAAAATATCTTATCAATTGGTCAAGAAGAGGAAAAAATATATTATTGTCGTTCCTTGCTCATAAAAATATTTCAGATATACCGGCCTGACCAGAAAAATATTCCGAGCAACTTTCATGTTGGACTCGCGGACAACCGGGACACCGGAGACGCGGACAACGGAGCAGTTACGGAGCGGAAAGCCGGAACAGAGATAAGGAAGATGACTTTAAACCTTAGTCAAGAAGGATAGATGATGAATCCACCAATTTACAACCTCCCCCCTCCAAGTTACAACCAATTTACCACCTCCCTCCTCCTATATACACCACTCTCATCCATTTCAAAAAGAGAGACAAAAACAAAAAAAACCCTACCATCCTCCACTCTCATTCTCTCTCAACATGAACACCACCACCACACCATCACCTCACCACCACTCATACACCACCCCTACACCACCCATAAATCACCAAACAAACCACAAAAAACACATCAAAGCCAAAACTTTGATCAAACACAAAGCAAAAAAGAAAAGAAAAAGTCTTCCCTTGGTTGACAAAGGGAGCACCCATAATCTCAAAACCTAGGTAAAACTCTATGTAAACCTTGGCTCTTTAGATATGTAAGCAATATTGGGAGTGGTTTGGAACCTAGTCAAATAATGACTAGGTTTCCTTCATTTTCTATGTTTTTTTTAGCTTTGTAAAGCTTTGTTTATGTATATAAATGATGATCATGTGATGCTAATACTCAGTTTATTATGTTTATATATGTTCATAATAGTCATAATATTCATATGCTTTAATTTGTGTATGAAAATCTTCATGTTTCTCTCAAAGGGCGTAAATCTGCCCTCTTTGGCTTTCCTTCATGATCATGCATGTTAAAATCATTATTTGTTGAGAAATAGCTCTTGGATAATGTTGTTAACATGTTAAATATCAAAGTCCTTGAGTTTCATGCGTTAGTTTGAAGATATATTAGTGTTTTGAGGTCTATAATCATGCCTCATATAATCAGTTTTTACTTTCTGTATAGAGTCTTGATTTTGATGAGCTTGTAAATCCATCTTAGAGTAGTTTTCTGGTTTAGGTCAAAGAACAAAAGTTGTTCATAATATGTTGAATTATATGATCCTAAAGTTTCATGTTCAGATTCCATGCCTAGATCATATTTTCATTCATAAATTTGGGTCTCAGTGATTCTGAGTTGTTTATTCACTGTGGTACCTTGCTGTGTTCTTGGGCTTCAAACTTGATGAAAAATAATTTTCTGGATAAAGATCAAAACATGGATTTTCTTCTACACGAACTCAGGATGATTATAATATTTTTTATACATTTTTTTGGATCACTTGAAGTTCTCCTTTCAAACATATGTTTCAAACTCAAAAATTCAGATTCTGCACTTCCAGTTTCTGACATTGAAATGTCAGAAACCTTTTGAACCACTAAAACTCATCCTATGAACTCCAAATTTTGGGATCTTCATGTTTTATGCGAAACTTTTGTTCTTTGGGTTTTGCCAGATTCCCAAGCTAAGATGGTGAAAATTGGTGATAAACATGCTAAGGTTTCTGTTTGCCTTTTCTGGGCTGAATTTTGTGATCAACTTTATTGCATGTGTTTGGGGCCTAAACTTGGTCCAAAAAGTCTAAAAAAACTCCCTTGTGATCCCTAGTATTCAGGGATTAACCCCCAATTTTTAGTTTTGGAATCGGATTGATTTTAGGACAGGTACGACGGCTCGGGGACGGAAAGTGTCACCGAAATCAACAAAAGCACCGTCGAGGATATTAATTATTATTTGTGGGATTTGTCTCCCCTATTTTTTGTATATGTGTAATTGTGTAATCTCCCCTCCCGTGGATGTATTATTGCTTGATATGATCAAAACCATTCTTGAAAACCAATCGGGGAATCCACTCAAACCGAGTTCCCGGTTGTGAATAAAAATGAAACTTCCTAGAATAGGAAGACCTCCATATATATTTCATCACCATTTTTTGGTAGGGAATAAAATCCAAATTAAAATGCATAAAATTGAATATAAGTGGCACGCATATAGAGACCATCACGGGAGAGAAGAGTTCCTAACCCCTTCTCTTCTCGTAACTTAGCCCCCGAACCCATTTTCTCAAAAAAGGTTTTTTCTTCATTTTTCCTAAAATCAAAATGAGGTGGCGACTCTTGCAATCAAATCACAGCATCAAGAGGAAACCATTGTGTGAGAACCGAGCGCATTTCCAAAAGCGCATCAGCACGAGACGGACGCGAACCGCTTTCACGGGCGGTCATTTCGCGGTGATCCGATCATCTCGGGCGCGGGCTCTCACACATTTAAAAGTGTTTCTATGTAAAAGTTTTAAAAAGGCTATTCACTCCCCCCCCCCCCCTCTAGCCTATTTTCCTACCAATTGGTATCAGAGCTTGGAATGTTGAAAGAAATTTCCAAGCTTTGCAGCTTGTATTGCCGATACCATGGCAGGAAAAATCATGCAGTCATTTAACATTACTACCATACCGTTGTTAAATGTCAACGAGTTTGGTATCTGGAAATCTCGTATGATAAAGTATATGAACTCAATCGATGATCGGTTGATGAAGGTCATAGAAGGTGGTCCAATCATTCCTTTAAAAGTCTCAACCACCTATAGACCTATTCCCTCCACTCCGCTGACACAACATGCTGATCGTGACACTGAACAAGAAACCCATGTTCAGATTGAAGAAACTTTGGTCGAGAAACCAAGAGAGGAATGGACTGAGGACGACAAACTTTCAGCTGCCCTAGATGGAAAAGCATGCCACATTATTTCTTGTGGTTTGGACGACAAGCAATATAAACTCATTGACTTGTGCTCCACGGCTCAAGAATGCTGGAACAAGCTCCTTGCATACTTTGAAGGTGATGAGCAGGTAAAGGACAACAGACTCTACGATTGTATTGCTGAGTTTGAATCCTTCAAGAAACAAGATGGTGAATCACTAAGGAGTGCCTACGACAGACTCTGCGAGGTAAGTAATTTATGTGCTTCATTAGGAAAGGTTTACACTATGAAAGACCTGAATATTCGTTTTCTAAGCTCTTTGCGAAATGAGTATCATACCAAGGTCACCGCTGTTAGAGAAGTGAGAGACTTGAGCAAGACTTCTATTCAGAATCTTGTGTCTAGTCTATTTCTGTATGAGAGAGGACTGCAAAAACTTAACGTTCTCGATAAAAATTTCAAAAACTTGTCTCTATCAGCTCAGTCACAGATATCCTTCCCTTCAAACAAATTCCCTCCTATAGATCCCCATCCAATACCCTGCATTTCCAAAACCCCTGAAACTACCTCAGAACAGCCTATGGAAGAAGACGAATTTGCCGCCTTCGCTAGGAACTACAAAAGGTTTAAAGACTTCAAAAGGATGAAGAAAGGAAGCTACCAGCAACCAAAATCATTCACACCAACATTTCAAAAACCAGCAAGTTACAACAAACCCTCAACAAGTGCTACTGACGGAAAGAACAACAAAGGTGATCTTGTTTGCTTCAACTGCAGAAAACCTGGTCACTTTGCTTCTAAATGTCCTCAACCAAAATATGAGTATGTGAGGAAGTCATTCAACAAGAGACATCCCAAGTCTCGAAGCTTTGTTGCCGATGAAAGCACAGAAAAGACCTTGCCGGTTTGGTGTGAAACTGACTCAGATGAAGATGCCGATGAAGATGAAGATGCCGATGTAAGTTTTGTCGCCCTAGACATGGAAGATGCCGATACATCCACATTACCGACTCCAGTCTACCGAGATCCATATCCTCCAAGATCTCCAGTCAGAGAAGAAGCTACTGGAAGACCTCAACCACACTTCAAAGAGATTAGTGTCAAAGCAGAGAACCCAAATGGATACAGAGTTCACCAAGTGGGAACCTCTCTCTATGGTCAGTGTAACTCTATTCAATTCACTGCCATCAAACCTAAACCCTTACCAATGACCAGAAAATTCTCATTCACTGAGCATCCTAGCATTGCTAAAAGCTTATCTAAACCCATCTCTTCTCTACCTGACTTCTCTCCCAAACCTATTCCCTCTGCCACCAAAATTTTAGCTGACCCCTTTCCTAAAATATCCAAAGCTGAAATGGTAGAGACAATGGATGAACTTTTTATTGATCATGAGAAGCTGAGTAGCGTTCATAAAGTGATGGCTGCTGATTTCAATAGAATTTCTGCAGAGAATGACTTGCTTGTGTCTGAACTTAAGGTTCTCAAAGGACATGAGCTTGAGTCTGTTCTTCTAAAGAAAGAAAACCTGGATCTCAAAAGCCAAGTAGCAGTCTTGATAGCTCAGATCGAAGATCTTGTGAAAAGAAACAATCATCTCTCAAGGATTGTTGATTCTTACACAAAATCTAGAGTTGCCGTTGAAACAATCCTACAGACCCAAAGGTCATATAAGGACCAATCTGGGTTAGGATTTGATTCCAGCAGCAGTAGCTCTACTGAAACTTGTGTGGCCGAGAAAAAGGATGAGAAAGTTTAATGTAGTCTTGTTAACTCAGCGCATAAGGATGCTAAGCCAATAAACAGTGCTGTGGCAATGAAGTATACTAAGAACTAGAATAAAAGGAATGATAAGCACAAACAAAGATATGTTAAGGTTGCTGATACTGAGTCTGCCGATAATGGTATTCTTGGTGAATACATCAGCAGAGCTAGTACTGCCGGTCTAACCACATCTGCTGCCGATGGACAAGTACCTAAAAAGGTAACTGCCAAAGGTAAACAGAATGGAAAGAAAGGCAACACTAGCACCTTTAAACCTACTAAGTTTGTGCCTGCTAAATTCCCTAGTTCTGCCGATGCACTGACTAAACAGAATGATGTTCTACCAACTCCACAGCCCATCAGTCAAGTGAGATGTTCTAATTGTTCTGATTATGGTCACAAGGCTCATGAATGCCTCTTGAAGCACCTATCTGGACCTACTGAGGTTACACCCTCTAGTGGTGGCCAGATGTGGTTGCCAAAGAGGAACTAACCCTCGGACCCAAGAATAAGGGGGACCATAAGCATACCGTTTTATTTCAGGAATGCTTCATGGCCTCAACTGGTGCAAGCAAGGATTTGTAGATTCTAGATAGTGGCTGTTCAAGACACATGACAGGATTTGCAGATCTACTTGACGATATCTCAGAAGCATCAGGTCCCCCAGTGGTTTTTGGTGATAATGCCAAAGGAAAAATCATCGGTATTGGTACCATCAAGAGAGGTGCAGTTACTGTACAGAAGGTCTTTCTTGTGGATGGTCTGAAACACAACCTTCTATCTATATCACAATTCTGTGATAAAGGAATGCAATGTGTATTTACTACTTCCAGTTGCTATGTGAAAGACATTGCTTCCAATAAAACTCTTATCACTGCCAAAAGAAAAGGTAACATTTATGTAGTAGACTTAAGTGCTATTACTGGTGTTGCTAATGTTTGTTTTGTAGCTAAGAACATCAGTGAGAACTCATGGCTATGGCACAAGAGACTCAGTCACTTGAACTTCAAATATTTATCAAAGCTTGCCGGTTCAAATCTGGTTACCGGTTTACCTCAAGTGTCTGCTGATCAAGGAAAGAAATGCAAGGCCTGCCAGCTTGGAAAACAACATAAATCATCCTTCCGAAGCAAGCCCTGCATGTCAACATCTAAGTGCCTCCAAATGCTACATATGGATCTATTTGGCCCCACAACTACAGCAAGTATTGGGGGAATTAGATATACCTTGGTTGTAGTAGATGATTTCTCTAGATATACTTGGGTGGAAACTTTCAGTCACAAAGATGACACATATGCTGTTGCTACCAAGTTATTCAGACTACTACAAACACAAAAAGAAATCGATATCATCAGTATGAGATCAGACAACGGCACTGAATTCAAGAACAATGGTATTGCTCAGTACTGTGATGATCATGGCATAGACCACAACTTTTCAGCTGCCGGTACACCACAACAAAATGGTGTCATTGAGAGAAAGAACAGAACTCTCATTGAAGCTGGTAAGACCATGATTGCTGAAGCCAACTGCCGAAATATTTTTGGGCTGAAGCCATCAATACCGCCTGCTTCACTCAGAACAGATCTCTTATCAACAAATTCCATAACAAGACTCCTTATGAACTCTGGAGAGGCAGAACTCCAAACATTGGATTCTTCAAAATATTCGTCTGCAAATGTTACGTGCTTTACAACGGTAAAGAGCACAGAGGTAAATTTAATGAGAAAGCTGATGAAGGAATCTTTGTTGGATATGCTAAAAACAGTAAGGCCTTTCGAGTTTTTAATAAGAAACTTTTGACAATTGTTGAATCTGTTCATGTAACCTTTGATGAATTTGATTTGTTAGAGTCTGATAAGGCTCCAAATAGTACTAATGCTTCTAGTGCTCATGAGACAGGTGAATCCAGTAATTCTAACCCTGCAAGTCAAGTACCAGCTGCTGATCCAGTCATTTCAGTAGAAGAACCAGAAGATACTCATTATTTCCCATCATCGGAAAAACATGATCTTACCGATAACTTTCATAATCCATTTGCCGATGCAAATTCTGCTGATCATCCTGAAGATAGATCTAGCCCTCAACCAATTTCTTTTATAAGGGCCTTCCCAACAAGCTCTCAATCTAATCCACCTCTCACCCAAAACTCTAATTCTCCTTCTCCATCTGCTGATCTTGATCCTCCTCTCGAATCTTTACAACAAGATACAGTCCGACAAGATGTGCCGAGAGAAGTTAGACCAGTTCGTGATCATCCATTAGAAAATGTGATTGGTGATGTCTTTGGACCAAGATTGACAAGAAACCTTAGTAGAGCATTTACTGAAAGTCTCTTCTCATCTGCTATGGTTTCCAACATAGAACCAAAGAAGACTGAAGAAGCTCTTGCTGATCCTGGTTGGGTTAAAGCCATGCAAGAGGAACTGAATCAGTTTGAAAGATGCAATGTGTGGGAACTAGTGCCAAGACCATCATCTCAACAAGTGATTGGTACAAAATGGGTCTACAGGAACAAATTGGATTAAGCTGGGAATATTATTAGAAACAAAGCAAGGTTAGTTGCTAAAGGCTACCGACAAGAAGAAGGAATTGACTACGATGAGACATTCGCTCCTGTTGCAAGATTGGAAGCTATAAGACTTTTCTTAGCCTATGCTGCCTTCAAAGAATTCAAACTGTATCAAATGGACATGAAAAGTGCCTTCCTGAATGGAGAACTCCAAGAACTTGTGTATGTTGAACAACCACCTGGTTTCGAGGACTCTAAGAAGCCTAATCATGTCTACCGATTGAAGAAAGCTCTGTACGGCCTAAAGCAAGCTTCAAGAGCATGGTATGAAACCCTTTCTAAGTTCTTACTTAGTGATGGCTTAGGTTTCACTCGAGGTAAAATCAATACTACTTTATTTGTTGCCAAGCACAAGGGTCATTCATTGTTTGTTCAAATATATGTCGATGATATTATTTTGGTTCTACTAATGAATCACTTTGCAAGAGATTTGAGAAGCTAATGCAGAGCAAGTTCGAGATGAGCATGATGGGTGAACTAACATATTTCCTTGGACTTCAAGTCAAGCAATCCAATGAGGGAATATTCATCAGTCAAGCCAAGTACGCAAAAGAATTAATCAAGAAGTTTGGCTTTGAAAATGCTCACTCACAAAGCACACCTATGGGCACTAACATTCACTTAGATAAGGATGAGTCTGGTAAGAAAGTAGATATGACACTCTACCGAGGTATGATCGGCTCACTCCTCTATCTTACTTCCAGTAGACCAGATATTATGTTTGCTGTTTGTGTTTGTGCCAGGTTTCAAGCTGACCCTAGGGAATCTCATCTGCAAGCTGTTAAACGTATCATTAAATATCTATGTGGCACTGCTAACCTTGGATTATGGTATGCTAGAGATTCATCTTTTAATCTAATAAGTTATTCAGATGCAGACTTTGCAGCTTGTAGGGTGACCAGAAAAAGTACTAGTGGAACTTGCCAATTTCTTGGTGATAGATTGGTGTCTTGGTCCTGTAAGAAGCAAGCATCAATTTCCACTTCTACTACTGAAGCTGAGTACATAGCTGCCGGCAGTTGCTGTTCACAAATCCTTTGGATGAAGCAGCAGCTTGTTGACTATAAAGTTCCATCTCAAGTTTGTCCCATCTATTGTGACAATCAATCTGCCATCTCAGTTTCCAACAATCCGGTCATGCATTCCAAAACCAAGCACATAGAAATCAAGTATCACTTTCTGAAGGAACATGTTGAAAAGGGAAACGTGGTGCTGCTCAAAGTTCATACCGATTACCAAAGAGCAGACATACTGACAAAACCTTTAGATCAGAAAAGATTTGAATTCCTCAGAGGTGAACTAGGTATGATTGATTATTATGGTTAAAATTGTGCTGACTTTGCTACTTGTGTTAGTCTGCCAATAAAATCAGCAGATCAAAAATTATCTTGCCGACAAACATCATGCCGATAAATATCTTGCTGATCAACAACTTGCCGAATCATGTCTTGCCGACTCGTCAAAATTCAAAATTCAAAATTCATCGGTATATCTCATTCAAACGGATAAGGATTCTCTGACACATGACGTAAGCTTAGTCAAATAAAAGGTACAATCGGTCACACCTCCTCTCTGACACGTGTGTGCACCGCCTTACCCAAATCGTGTCAAAGATTTATCCCAACTCTTTGTGATAAATCAGAAAGGTAACCTTAACTTTATTGTTGCCGTTTCTACCCTTTCTCTCTCCTAAGTTTAACCATCTAAATTAAACCGTCCGGCTCGTGCATTTAATGCATTGTGTGCGCACGTTCTCCTAGTTATTCGCTACAGTTAAACTCATCATTATTTCTCTTTCTCCCATGCAAACTCTTCCTATTCTCTACTCTCCACCATAACATATATAAGCTACACTTAAACTCCTCTTATCCTTTTTGCTCTCCATTCTCTCTCAATATCACTCTTGCTCGTGTTCTTCATCTACTTTCATATTCTCTTACGATTCTTCAACCAGAGTTAACTCTACTTTCTGGTAACTACTTGATGATTTTACACTTGCATTTCAATCTATTTTGAACTAATTTATTCTAGCTTGTGAGATCTTGTGAGTGATTTTGCAGAAAATGTCTAGCAACGAAAAGGGTATCTATGGAGGCTATGTTGACTCCACCTTCTTCGACGACACTCTTGACGGTGATTTCTTGAAGAATCTTCTGATTGGCTCTCTTTTGGACTCCTTCATCACTCCAACTGGTGTTGAGTTCATCTTTTTGGGTCAAGTTCAAGAGTTCCTCTCAAATGCCTCCGTCATCACTGATCGCAATGACTCTTCTGTCTTCGTCTCCATCACCTCAACCGTCGCCGGCGTGCCGATCTCTGTTACTCCTTCTTCTATTCATGAAGCATTCCCTCTGCTTAGGAATGAGGGTGTTAACTCTATTACTGATGACCAGACATTGGATAAGGCATGGACCCTTATGAGGGGAGCCGGTCCCAGACTCAGTGGAGATAATCATCTCAAAGCTCACTATAGAAGAAGATTCTTTGCTCTTGCAGAGATTGTTGATAGATGCCTAGTATGCAGATTTGGCTCTCACAGCCATGTTACTGATGTACAGTTTGAAGCAATGGCAGCCATCGTGCTGCAAGAAGAATTCAACTGGTGTGCCTACCTATTTAGGGTCATTACCATTGCTGCCGTTAAGTATAAGGAGGATAGAAAGAAGAACAAAGCTCACCCCGGTAAAGGATGCCACTATATGCTGATTAGCACTATCTTGAGGCGCAACTCAGTAATTGTTAGGGCTTCCCCGGCACCCCGTAGTCTTGATTTTGACAAGCTCAAATCCTAGCTTACTGATTGGAATAGGATTTCCAAAAAGGCTCCTACCAGCACAATAGTTGTTCCTGCTGCTGGTACTCCTAAAAAGAAGAAGGCAAAGAAAGTTGTCAAGGTTGCTGATGTAGCCCTGCCGACGTTTCTACTCCTGCTCCATCTACCGACAGGATTCTTGCCGACTCTACTCCAGCAGCTCCTAAGAAGAGAAGGCTAGTCAAAGCTGCCGATAAATCTCAAGTCAAGAAGTCAAAGGTTACATCTACTGATGATCTTCCTGCTGCTCCAAAGCCAAAGCCTTCAGTTGCTCAAGTTCCTTCCTATCAAATTCCTTCTACTGATCCAAGAGCTAAGCAGATCAGGTTTGCACCATCTCTTCTTATCGGTGCAACACTTACTGCTCCCTCAGTGGTTATCAAGTCTGAAACCGGTGCTGCCGATGATATGGCTGAGAGAAGGAGGGTAAGAGTCCCTCTTCAAAAGGGAATTCTAGATCTTCCTTATTTACCTGAGCTCCATGCTGCTGCTGGTGTAGCCTCTGGACCTTCTGTCAGAAAGTTCAAACCAATCAGAAACCCAACATTTCACATCTTCTTCAGAAACCATTGGTCATTCACCAATAAGGTCTTATCAAAGAATTGGGTGTTCCCCATCGGTCATCTCCATCCGTTTGTTCGCCGGTTGCTCCAATTTCATGAGGAAAGGAAAGAGACAGTTTCCCCTGGAAATCGTGCTGATTATGTTGATTTAACAAGTCTGAACAGGGTCACCGACATGTTTAAAGAAAAATTTGTGCCTCTTCAGAAATTCCAAAGATTGTCTGAAAGTGAGTTAAGATTGAATTTTGGAAGGTATTTTGATTTGCTACCCCTTCTTTGGAATCAGGTCTATCTATTTCAAGATAGGATCAGACAGGATTTGATGGTGCAAGACGTATGGGTTGCTTATGCCTCAGTCTTCAATCAGCTGATGAACTTTGATGAACAAGATCCTTATCAGTTAGGAAGACCAGAAGATGAGGATGATTTGCTGAACTTCAACGATAATGAAAGGCTGGATAAGAGTTTTCAAGCCACTCAATTTGTAAATAATGTGCATAGGATAACACTGAATCTGCTGAACGATTCAGAGGCCTTTATCAAGGCTAGAGCTGCTTCTACACCAGCATCTACCTCTATTCCTGAACAAGTTCCTTCACCGGCAATCTCACCCATTCCAACTCCAGCCAGTTCTGTTGATACTGCTGATTTTGTCTGTACTCACAAAGCTGCTGGTGAAACAATCACCTCTTCTTATTCTATCGGTGAGTATGATAAGCTGCTGATAAGTATTGTCTTTAAAAAGCCCTCCTCTAATCAAGATCATGCAGCTGCTGCCCCCACTTCTATATCATCTGCTGAAGCATTTGCTGACTCAGTTCTAGCCACTGATGGCTCTGAGCGTGGCTCTACTGATAAGTCTGTTGAACAGACTGTTGAGAAAACATCGGACACTCAACCTGCTGATGAGACCAGCACTGCTGATGAATCCTTAGTTAATCAAGTTGAGGAAACTATGGACACTCAACCTCTGATTGTTAAAGAAGACCAACTTACATCAATTGAGGAAACTATAGAAACTCAATCTGCTGATGAAGTTGGTGGATTGCCGATATCAGGAGGAGATTGTGCTGATGAAGAAGTTATTGCTGATGTGTATGCTGATGAGCCTGTTGGTAGTGGTGCCCTAGGCACGTTTAATAAACGTTGTAATTGTTATCATTTATTTCATATCAATAAAGAGATGTTTTGATTATTATTGTTGTTCATGTTTACTTATAATAATCTCCGTCCCTAGTACTTGTTAAGCACTAGTATAAAGGCTAAATGATCATGCGATGATCATGTTAGATTTATGGGTACTTGTTTGGAACAAGGTACTGGACATGACCCGCTTTATGAGATTTATGTCATGGTCCATGTCAAACATATATCTCATAATAGTTATGTCATTTGAATCCTTAGACATGAAGTTATTATAGTCTTCCACTTGATGAACATTATGTTTGACATATTCAAACGCTACTTTTAACCGAGTAGTTATAAAGGGTATGATTGGCAAAATCGGATTCACGTAGGGAAGAATAATAAGCTAAATGGATTTGTCCCTCTTCAGAGAGATGTCAAGCTTGGGCCTCTCGTAGGAATGATGTTGATGAAATGTTCGGCCGGACTCAAATGAATTGATTGGATCAATGTCATTTGGATTATCAACATATTCGGAATCGAGAAAGTATTGAACAAAACAAGTTGACTCTTTGACCATGACTTGTGTTCAATGATATCGTGGACAAAAGGATTGTGAGATATTCTAAGAGGAATGCGAACTTGTATCTAGTTATACTATTTGGGTAGGTATGACGGTTTGCTAGAACCTAATCATATCTTATGGTTTCATGTTTGAACCCATTGCCAACTTAGTATAATCCTAGAGGGTCACACAGAATAGAACGAATCTTTAAAAGGACTACATTGGAATTTTGGAAAATCTGGACTTTCTGGGAAGTGGGCGACCGCACATAATGGACTGGGCGGCCGTACACTTAGCCCATTTTTGTACCAGTTTTGTTTCAGATAGTTGTGCGACCGCACAGTGCATTCTGGGCGGCCGCACAGTACTGTCGGGTGGCAGATTCCTAATTTGATTAGGAAACGAATTTTGGACGGATTTTGACACAAGTTTCCTATTTGGAATAGGTCATACTTGTGTATAAAAGACCAAATTCTGCCAGCACTCTAAGCCAATGATTTTGTGAGTCTCAAAGAGTTTGAGAGAGGGTTTATTTTGTTCTAAGACATTCTTGGTTGAAGAACAAAATAATACACAAAATAAATTCCATATAGTTCTTTTGATTGTGAAAAAGTGTTTCACAATTTGGTCTAGCAACCAAGATCAAAGAAGCTCCTTTGATATTCGTTCGAAGTGTGGATACCGCTAGAGGGTGAAAATCATCATCTTCAAAGTTCGTGTTCAAGCTTTGTGATCGTGATCAAGTCTTCAAACCTCCACCAAAGACCAATAGATTTTGATAGCCATCAAGGGTTAGTTTATTCCTTTATTCTTATGTTGTATTTGATTTAATCATACGAACGGATCCATGGATTTGGGTTTCAAAATTTTAAATGCTAAATTCCGCGGCGCATGTATCTACGAAACCCAACAGTGGTATCAGAGCCCCGTTCATGTTGATTATTTCAATACATAGATCATGTTATGTGTATATAAATTGTTTATGTGCCTTGCATGATATGAATATTGGAATATGTGATGTTTATGTGTTATGTGATTTTATGTGGTTTATTGTTTTGCAACTTTAATCGCACGATTCAATCGCAATAAATAAATTATGGTGGATTCAGAATTGTTGGTTATTAATTTTTGATTGGATCAAAGTTTTAATAATCGGGGAAAAACAATTTTGAGACAAAATTTTCGAACTTAAAATTCTGCACATTCTGATTGAACCGGGCGACCGCACGGAAGATACTGGGCGACCGCACGGTTTTTGGGCGACCGCACAGGTCTTTTTGGGCGGCCGCACGCCAAGATCAGAATGTCTGATTTTGCTCAAAAATCAGAATTTGGAATTTTCGAGAGGTTCAACAAAACCAGTAACAGAACCAATCCAGACCTGCTGATCTGGAATGGGTTTTGGGTAGTTGGTTTGTGTGTGGATCTTGGGGTTTGATTTTCCTATTTGTTTTAGTCTTGTGATTCTAAGATTGGTTCAAGGTTTGGATGGCTAATCTGCGTTCATCGAGATTGTGTTTCCCAAACTTGATCGCAATCAAAGTTTCAAAGATGAAACGAAGTTAGAATTATGAAGAGTTCATAATTGCTAAAATTGAGAAACAAAGTTCTTGATTCAAAGTTTGGAGATCCATGTGGAATTGTGAATGCAATTGGCCTACGTTCATCGAGACCATCTATTGCTTAGTTTCGGCCACATGGACTACTTTCTTGGTTTCTTGAATTAGTGCGGGATTGTGGTTGCCTTATGGCTTAGTTCGACCGCACTTCTTGTTGTCTTGATTTGGAGATAATAACCAAACTTGAAATAGTCTCATCCTCATAATTATAGAGAAACTAATGACACATAAATATCATGCTTAAATTAATGGAGATTAATTTAGTGGCTAAACTTGATGTGTAACATGTTTATATTATGTGCTCATAAATGTGTTATATGCTATATGTGATGAACCTTCAAAGAAAGTTTTAAGTCTTTTATTACCATGCCATGATTAAAACACTTGTTAGTACATGAGTGATTTTAATGTAGATTCGCCCTAGCGAGATGCATTAAATTTGTTTATGTATGAGCAAGATAGATAGTGTGGGCACGCCCTAGCGGGACACATTAACTGTGCGTTTAAAATGGTTAGACTTAATTGGGCGTCAAAACAGTTTTGGGCCTAGGCAAAGATGAGGTTTAACATGCTTTTTGAAATTTTATTTCTTAAAGAATCTCATAAAAGGAACTAAGAGTCATATGAGATATGATTGACAAGAGTTGTCTACCTAATTAATTTGATTTTGTGTAATCCGCCTTAGCGGACTTGAAATTAAATTAAAGTTGGATCTTAACCCATTTAAATTATATTATACATTAGATGTATATGAAGGTTATATAATTTAGTGGGAGTATTTTGTTTGAAAAATACATTATTTATCTCTTTAATGAAAATGGGTACTTATTAAATTTTGGAAATTTTTGCATATTTGTAGATAATGACTAATAACACTCAATCAATGTCGTTGCGATCGATCCTTGAGAAGGATAAGCTCGAAGAGAATGGTACCAACTTTATGGATTGGATCCGTAGCATAAGAATCGTTCTTAGGCAAGAAGATAAGTTGTACATTCTCGATGGGCCTCTCCCCGCTGAACCACCACCTACTGCCCCTAGGGTAGAAAGAGACAATTACAAGAAACATCGTAATGATTCTAGAGATGTAAGTTGTCTCATGCTTGCTGCTATGTGTTCAAAACTCCAACAAAGTTTGGAACATTTGGAAGCCTATGAGATAGGCGTGGAGTTGAGAACCATGTTTCAAGAGCAAGCTAGGCAAGAGAGGTACAAGATCATTGTTGCATTCACTACTAGTAAAATGAATGAAGGGCAACAAGTGAGTCCTCACTTTCTTAAAATGAAAGGTTATGTAGAGCACCTTGAGAAACTTGGCTATCCAATCCCATTGGAGCTAGCCACGGATCTCATTCTTAATTCATTGCCTAAAAGTTATAATCAGTTTGTAATGAATTATAACATGCATGGAATGGATAAGAATCTCTCTGAGTTGCATGGGATGCTCAAAACTGCAGAGATGAAAATTGTGGAGAAAGGTTCTCCCGTGCTCTTGGTTCATGATGGGAAGAAGCCTGGTGCCAAAGGCAAGGGTAAGGCAAAAGTTGTCAAACCCAAGATAAGCAAGGCAAAGGTTGCCAAGGCTTCTGAGGCAAAACCCGATACACAAAAGGATGCAATTTGTTTCCATTGTCAAGAAATTGGTCATTGGAAACGTAATTGCAAGGCTTTCTTGGAAGAGCAAAAGAAGAAGAAGAGCAGCAAGGCTGCGTCGACTTCAGGTATCTATATGATAGATATTCTCCTTTCTACCACTGATTCTTGGGTATTGGATACCGGATGTGGTTCTCACATTTGTCTAAATGTGCAGGGACTAAAGAATAGGAGACTGCTTAAAGAAAGTGAAGTAGATCTACGCGTGGGGAATGGAGCAAGAGTTGCAGCATTAGCCGTAGGGACTTATGAAGTCACTTTACCTTCCGGATTAGTTCTTGTTTTGAACAATTGTTATTATGTTCCGGATTTAAGCAGAAATATTATTTCAATTTCTTGTTTGGATAATGAAGGTTTTAAGTTTCTTATTGAGAATAAGAAATTTTCTATTTATTTAAATGATGTGCTTTATGGTATTGCTAATTCATTTAATGGCCTTTATATCTTGGATGTCAAGAATGAAAATAATGTCTATCATGTAAATAAGAAATCTAAACCTAATGATGTAAATCATACTTATTTGTGGCATTGCCGTCTTGATCATATTAATGAGAAGCGTATCTCAAAACTCCATGGGGACGGACTTTTGGGTTCATGTGACTTAGAGTCATATGACACTTGTGAGTCGTGTCTTCTTGGAAAAATGACTAAGACACCTTTTACCAAGTTGGGTGAAAGGGCAAGCGACTTATTGGGGTTGATACATTCCGATGTATGCGGACCATTAAGTAGCAATGCTAGGGGAGGATTTCAATACTTCATAACCTTCACTGATGATTATAGTAGATTTGGGTATGTTTACCTAATGAAACATAAATGTGAAGCATTTGAGATATTTAGAATATTTCAAAATGAAGTAGAAAAACAAATTGGCAAAAGTATAAAGGCACTTCGATCAGATCGAGGTGGTGAATACTTAAGTCAAGAATTTGACGATCATCTAAAGAATTGTGGAATAGTTTCACAATTGACTCCGCCCGGAACACCACAATGGAATGGTGTGTCTGAGAGGAGAAATCGGACTTTGTTAGACATGGTTCGATCAATGATGAGTCAAGTTGATCTTCCAATATCCTTTTGGGGTTACGCCCTAGAAACCGCTGCTTTCACACTAAATCAAGTTCCAACTAAATAGGTTCCAAAGACTCCATATGAGATGTGGAGTGGAAAGAAACCTAGTTTATCTTTCATGAGGATTTGGGGTTGCGAAGTTTATGTCAAGAGACTTATCTCTGACAAACTAGCACACAAATCTGATAAATGTATTTTCGTGGGATATCCTAAGGAAACTAAAGGATATTACTTTTACAACCGAGAGGACAACAAAGTGTTTGTTGCCCGAACTGGTGTCTTTCTAGAGAAAGAGTTTCTCTCCAAAGAAATCAGTGGGAGTAAAGTAAATCTTGAAGAAATTCGAGACCCAAAAAATAACATTGAACCAATAGTGGAACAAGAACAAGAACCACAAAGAGTTGTGGAACCTGTTCAAAATACACAAGCATCTCGCAGATCTAGTAGGTTACGATCCGAGCCCGAGAGATATGGATTTCTCGTAACGGATAGTAATGAGGTAGAAATCATTGAGAATGATGAACCGTCAACCTACCAAGAGGCGATGTCTTCTCCTGATTCGGACAAGTGGCTTGGAGCCATGGAATCCGAATTGCAATCCATGCAAGACAATCAAGTTTGGCATTTGATTGATGCGCCCGAAAGTGTAAAACCATAGGATGCAAATGGGTCTTCAAGAAGAAGACTGACATGGATGGGAAGGTGCATACTTACAAAGCTAGGCTTGTAGCGAAGGGTTATAGGCAAGTTCATGGTATTGACTATGATGAGACCTTTTCATCCGTAGCAATGATCAAGTCTATAAGAATTTTGCTTGCCATTGCCGCATATCATGACTATGAAATATGGCAGATGGACGTCAAAACCGCTTTCCTAAATGGAAAACTCCAAGAGGATGTGTATATGACACAACCAGAAGGTTTTGAACAAGATTCTAAGGTATGCAAATTGCAAAGATCTATCTATGGATTGAAGCAAGCTTCAAGGAGTTGGAATCTCTGTTTTGATGAATCGGTCAAAGAGTTTGGTTTCATCAAGAACGAAGATGAGCCCTGTGTATACAAGAAGATTAGTGGGAGCATAGTGCTATTCCTTATCTTATATGTGGATGACATATTGCTCATTGGAAACGACATTCCTACACTTCAGTCTGTAAAGACTTGGTTAGGAAAGTGCTTCGCAATGAAAGATATGGGTGAAGCCGCATATATTCTTGGCATTAAGATCTATAGAGTTAGATCAAGGAGGCTACTTGGTTTAAGCCAAAGTACATACATTGACAAGGTCATTAGAAGATTCCGTATGGAAAATTCTAAGAGGGGCACCTTGCCCGTGTTACATGGAGTTTCTCTAAGCAAGACTCAATATCCTAAGACAAAAGATGAGCGTGAGAAAATGAATGATGTTCCATATGCTTCGGAAATTGGGTCCATCATGTATGCCATGATTTGTACTAGGCTGGATGTGTCTTATGCTTTGAGCATGACAAGTAGATACCAATCCGACCCTGGCGAAAATCACTGGATAGCCGTAAAAGCGATTCTTAAGTACTTAAGAAGAACTAAAGACTCGTTTTTGGTCTATGGAGGAATGGAAGATGATCTCGTTGTAAATGCTTACACAGATGCAAGCTTCCAAACTGACAAAGATGATAGCCGATCGCAATCGGGTTTTGTGTTTATGTTAAATGGTGGAGCTGTAAGCTGGAAGAGTTCCAAGCAAAGTACAACCGCTGATTCTACAACAGAAGCTGAGTATATTGCTGCATCGAATGCTGCAAAGGAAGCTGTTTGGATTAAGAAGTTCATAACTGAACTTGAAGTGGTTCCTAGTATTGCTAATCCAATAGACCTTTATTGTGATAATAATGGTGCTATTGCTCAAGCAAAGGAACCAAGATCACATCAGAAATCTAAACACATACTTAGGCGTTTTCATATCATTCGAGAGATCGTTGATAGGGGAGACGTAAATATATGCAGAGTACCTACTGATGACAATGTTGCGGACCCGCTAACAAAGGGACTTCCACAAGCTAAACATGATGGTCATGTTAGGTCCATGGGTATTAGATACATGGGAGATTGGGCCTAGGGCAAGTGGGAGATTGTTGGTAGTGGTGCCCTAGGCACGTTTAATAAACGTTGTAATTGTTATCATTTATTTCATATAAATAAAGAGATGTTTTGATTATTATTGTTGTTCATGTTTACTTATAATAATCTCCGTCCCTAGTACTTGTTAAGCACTAGTATAAAGGCTAAATGATCATGCGATGATCATGTTATATTTATGGGTACTTGTTTGGAATAAGGTACTGGACATGACCCGCTTTATGAGATTTATGTCATGGTCCATGTCAAACATATATCTCATAATAGTTATGTCATTTGAATCCTTAGACATGAAGTTATTATAGTCTTCCACTTGATGAACATTATGTTTGACATATTCAAACGCTACTTTTAACCGAGTAGTTATAAAGGGTATGATTGGCAAAATCTGATTCACGTAGGGAAGAATAATAAGCTAAATGGATTTGTCCCTCTTCGGAGAGATGTCAAGCTTGGGCCTCTCGTAGGAATGATGTTGATGAAATGTTCGGCCGGACTCAAATGAATTGATTGGATCAATGTCATTTGGATTATCAACATATTCGGAATCGAGAAAGTATTGAACAAAACAAGTTGACTCTTTGACCATGACTTGTGTTCAATGATATCGTGGACAAAAGGATTGTGACATATTCTAAGAGGAATGCGAACTTGTATCTAGTTATACTATTTGGGTAGGTATGACGGTTTGCTAGAACCTAATCATATCTTATGGTTTCATGTTTGAACCCATTACCAACTTAGTATAATCCTAGAGGGTCACACACAATAGAACGAACTCTAAAAGGACTACATTGGAATTTTGGAAAATCTGGACTTTCTGGGAAGTGGGCGACCGCACATAATGGACTGGGCGGCCGTACACTTAGCCCATTTTTGTACCAGTTTTGTTTCAGATAGTTGTGCGACCGCACAGTGCATTCTGGGCGGCCGCACAGTACTGTCGGGTGGCAGATTCCTAATTTGATTAGGAAACGAATTTTGGACGGATTTTGACACAAGTTTCCTATTTGGAATAGGTCATACTTGTGTATAAAAGACCAAATTCTGCCAGCACTCTAAGCCAATGATTTTGTGAGTCTCAAAGAGTTTGAGAGAGGGTTTATTTTGTTCTAAGACATTCTTGGTTGAAGAACAAAATAATACACAAAATAAATTCCATATAGTTCTTTTGATTGTGAAAAAGTGTTTCACAATTTGGTCTAGCAACCAAGATCAAAGAAGCTCCTTTGATATTCGTTCGAAGTGTGGATACCGCTAGAGGGTGAAAATCATCATCTTCAAAGTTCGTGTTCAAGCTTTGTGATCGTGATCAAGTCTTCAAACCTCCACCAAAGACCAAGAGAATTTGATAGCCATCAAGGGTTAGTTTATTCCTTTATTCTTATGTTGTATTTGATTTAATCATACGAACGGATCCATGGCTTTGGGTTTCAAAATTTTAAATGCTAAATTCCACTGCGCATGTATCTATGAAACCCAACAGAGCCAACTACCGACACTCATCCATCTGAGTCAACTGCTGACACTCAGATTATTAAGGTCCCTATATCTTCTACTGATGTGATTCTGGTAGCTCCTACTGGTATTAGAGAGATTGTTGAATTGGGAGGAGCTGCCGATGCAGAGATTGCCAATCCAGATCGTAATGCTGACTTTGATGCTCTGATTGCTGCTGACTTACAATTTGAGGAATTTCGGGATTCTTTATTTGCTCCTATTTCCTTTCCTTTGCTACCTGCTCCCGAGCCCTTTGTTGCTCCAGTTGTTACTGATGAAGCTCACTCTGTTCCTGTTGCTGCAGCTGCTGGTGGGAATGACAGCTCTGATGAAATAGATCCTGAGGATTATATAGAGCTGCCGTCAAATTCCCTGCAATAAATTCCTAATCCTTTTGGTCCCAATCATTCATTTCTTCCCGGCTCAACTAGTGAACAGCTTACGTTCTTGCCCTGGATTAAACCTGAATTCAAAAGGAGAAAAGGGAAAGCTCCCCAGGTCTACAAGCTCAAGGTAAAAGGACCATCTTTTGAACCTCTACATTGCTTGCTAGGTAAGCTCAAAGTTAGCGGCAAAATTCATCTACCTGGTCCATCTCCCAAGGAAGTCAGCATCGCCACAAATGGTTTGATGAAAAGGTGCATGATGATCAATGATGAACTCCATGACATTCTTGAATACCGAGCTACTGATTCTCGAGGTCTTTTGCACTTGGTTAAATCTGTTGCTCTTGCATTAACTCTGCCGATGTTCCATCCAAGACAGTGTGCCGATCATCTGGTCTATACCTCAAGGCTGATGAATGCCGGGTTAATGACCATGATTCTTGAAGGTCGTGCTTATTTGAATTTTATTCTAGCTATCTTTCTTTCTCTAGAAGACAATGGAGTATTCCATCTGCCGGCTGAACGTGCAGTTATTATTCATCCTCAATTTCCTTTGCCGATCGCCCGTGCCGATGTAGTTTCTGCCGATCTTGTTGCCTCCACGTCTGTTCCTGCTGAGTTCCTTCTTGCCGATAGATATGCTGCTGATGCCTCTCTCCTTCAACAAGTTTTGCCTTTGCCTCTGCCATCTGCTCCCTCTCCTGTGCCAGCTTCTCCATTACTGATTGTTCTATCTTCTGATGATGAGTTGTCTGTGCCTGCTTCTGATGGTCTTGTAGAAGATGCTGATCTAATCAATGAAGACTTCATTCCTTCCTTCCTGGTGCATTCTTCTCTTGGTCTTTCAAAGCCCGTGGTACTGAATAGTATGTATGAATACTTCAGTCACCTTGAAGGGGATACTGAGGATTTACAAGTGCCTGTTACTCGTGCCGATCTGGGCGATACTGGTCTCTTCCTCCGTGACAAATTGAACCCCATTCATGAGGATCTTTCTGAAAAAATCCTTAAGTCCAATCAGGAGGAGGAATGCAAGAGAATCCAAGGCCTGAAAGAACTATTGGAGGCAGAGAATCAAGGCTAATTACCCTTTCAGAAAGTTTGGGGAGTATGCATTCTATTCAACAGCAACTAGTTGATGAGCAAAGGTTGCAGATCAGAGACTTAGAAAGAACTGAAAAAGATCTATCTGCTGCCAAGTCTGCTCTTAGTGATGCTCAAATGAAAATAGCTGCTCTGGAAGCTAACAATGCCATGCTGACTGAAAGACTGGAGAGCACTCAAAGGAGGAAGAAGAGAGAAGCTGAAAAGAAAGAGAAAAGAGCAAAGAAGAAAGCCAAGCTTACCGACTCTACATCAAAGGCCACTGACCAGCAAGAGGATCCTCCTGTTTCCTAGTCAATGTAGCCAATGATATAGATATCCAGAAGACCTTCAACGCTTTATCCAAGACTTCTTTGCTAACCATTACTGTCTTATGTGTGCTTATTTTTATATGTTATATTCTCCTATAATATCTGCTACTATTCATGCTAACTTTATTTTGCAGATTATTATTCTCCCTGCTGATCATAGCAATCAGCAACTCATTTTTTTCCTTTTACTCTTACTTTTTATCATTTTGTATTTTTACCTCTTTAAGACATCTAGTGTGTGACTTGGCTTAGGGAATGATAATAAATAGACATTCCTTATACATTCTTTTACTAAGCTAAGATAGATGTTCTTGGATAGGGTGATTGGACTTAAGCAATTAGGAGGAGATTGTTGTTCAAATATATGTTTAGGACATAGAATTGCTTAATCCCAATCATAGTTATCACTTAGGATCCCCCATTTTTATTAGAACCTTTGTAAGGTACCCTTAGGATTCTTGGTGACCAGCACAGGTGTATTACATCTCTTCATACAAAGCAAACCAGCAAGAGGAAGCAAATCAGCAGACTAGTAGACAAGTTGCCGATCAAATCTATTCTCAACATGCAACACAAAGTTGCCGATCAACTACATTCTCAACATGCCAATAAAGAAAGAGAGTCTGTACTGTCAGTCAGGTTACATCGTTTCATCTTAAAGTCAACCTTGCTGATTGTCCCTGTCCTTTCATACTGTTTTATCAAAAAGTAGTTTAACTGCTCTGTCATGATTACTGCGCCGTTTGACACATAGCTAGTTTTAGCTATACTTTGTCCCTACTTGCTTTTTGCAGGTAACCGGTTGAGACAAAGGGGTCTTTACCCATCATACTTTTGCAAGCATGCATGTACTCCATATCTTCGCCATTAATGCTAAAGATACCACATTTAATGCTCCTCAACTACCCAGCTGGATATTCAAATTGCAAGCCTTCTTCTACAAGACTCAAGACATTCACTCCTCTTATAAATAGTGGACTTAGAGCATTAAAGAAGGTGGGTGAAAATAGAGCATTGAAGAGAGTTGAATGCTTTTGAGTATTCATTAAAGACTCAAACATTCTGTGTCCAGATAATCATTAGATCATTTAATAGGACATACACTTGTGCACCAACTCAAACAACATTGTTAGTATTCCCGAACTAGATCATTTAAGGAATACGTTGTTTAAGTTATTCACACACCCACCTGAGTGAGATAAGTTCTCTTGAACTTGCCGCTCAAAAACACTTGGTCAGATTTGTTTTACGATCCATTAGAAATTTCTAGAACTTAGTCTTTGTATACCGGAAAAGCCGTGCTTGTAATAGACTAGAGATATCTAATAGTACTCTTAACCCAAATCCAAGTTCTGACCAAACTTGGTAGAGGACGTAGCAGTATTTACAATGTGAACCTCTCCAAATCCTTGTGTCTCTGTTGCTTACTTTATCGTTGCCGGTTGGAATTCTATCACCGGCAGATTGCATATGTTCGTACTGATTCATTGTAATTTCCATTGACCAATCTCTTGAAACTGCATTGAACTTTTGGAAACAACTTTGTGTTTAAACTAAGTTCTGAAAACTATTTCTTAGCGATTTAAGTGTGAGTTAAAACTTAGTCATATCTTCTCCACTGCGCTTACTGATAATAGTTTGCAAACTGATAAGTGACTTTGCATTTAAAAGTGTTTCTTTGTAAAAGTTTTAAAAAGGCTATTCACCCCCCCTCTAGCCTATTTTCCTACCAATTGGGCCTAACAGGTATAAATCACTATAACATGTTTACACTTTATAAGAACTCGGGGCACGGAACTCGCTACTACGATGCTTCCTTGTAGATAAAGAAGTGTAAAAGATGTTTATTTTAAAGTGTTTAAAGATGAAGAACAAGCATTTTTATCTAAATTATTTGTTTTGCCTAAAGCGTTCAAATTTGGCAAGCTTGTTAAACCTCAAATGCTTATTATAGAAGCATATCTTCGCCTCATGTGTTCAAAATTGAGGTCCATCTAGCCTTAAATGCCTTAATATAATTTATCATGGGATGTTTATCACAAATGTTATCTTAAATGTTACCATCATTACCATTAACACATTAGTGTGTGCTACATTCGTTTTTTTATTTAGTTTAATCTCAGATTTGTTTGTTAAGTTTTCAAAGTTTGAAAGTCTTTTTATTATCTGTAACAAAAAGAGTTTACAATTTTGAAAAAGTCTTAAACAAATCTTTTAAGTTTGGTAAAATTTAGTTGGAACAATCTTCCTAAAATTTAGGGATTCATTTTTAAAATTTTGTGGAAATCGTTGCACTCTTTATTTTACTGTCTCTTTATTTTTAGTTTTTTTTTTCTTTTTCGCTTTATTTAAAAAAAAAAGGGGGGGGGGGGATTTGTAGGGGAGTTGGTTATATGTGTGCTTGTAGATAGGTTGGTTTAAAACGTGAGATAAAATAGGATCTTAGTTAATTTTAAATGATAAGAGTTAAGTTTAAAATTAATTCCTATCTTTTCACATTCCTAACTAATCTAAATATTTATCTCTATTTTTTTCTCACCAAACTTTTTAACCCTCCCTCTCCTCACCGTCTTCTTCAAATCGGCAACCCTCAAACCCTCAAAACCCTTCTTTAATTTTTGTTAAAATTCTCCTAAATCTTCTTCCAAAATTCAACAATGGTAAAACCCAATCAAAACCCTATCCAACCGGCACCATTGGAGGAGTCACCGGGTGATGCCTCACGTGTTGCCTCACCCATGGACATCTCACCAATTGTTTCCCAAATTTCTCAACAAATTGCAATGTCCATTGATGAGCCCTCACAAGTAGCTACCTCAGCTCGTCCTCCACTCCCGGCGACTGCTTCAAAACCTCTAAGTTCCGCCACTAAACGAATCAAGAGAAAAGCTCCGTCATCCTCAACCAAAATTGGCGCAGTTCCACAAGCTCGAAAGAGGACCTCCAACCGTCTAAGTGCAAAGGCAATGACAAAAGTTCCTTCCAACACTTCTGATGACCCAGTACATGTCTCCGACGAGGAAGAAGAAGAATCTCTCGGTCTCTCTTCCGATCATAACTCGGACCAGAATTTTGTTGTTCAACCGGCTGAACGAACTCAATCTGTAAAGAGCCTGGATACTTGGGTAGAAAATGAGGAAGAAACTCTTGCTGCAGCTCAAAAGCGAGTGACAAAAGCCAAAGGGAAACAGAGTGTTGTCTCGGGTGATGGCAGACCTCCGAAACCATCAAAGGTAACATCTCGATCTTCAAAACCCCCTAGCGCCCCGGTTACGTCTTCTGAATTATTTGGTGCTTCTGATGATATTTTGGAAACAAGTATTGATAAAAATGATGAGGCATTTCCACAACCCTTTTCTACATTCGAATTTTTCGAATGGGCCAATATGCAAAAATGGCTTGATATTTCGGGTTTAAAAATGCACCGTGAGAAGCATATTGATGAGGCTAGTCTTAAGAAGCATGGTGTTTATCAATTCTTAAAAGATAGAAATGTTTTAAATGCCAATCTCTATCCCTAGAACTATGTTGATGCCATTATTCGAAACATTTTTGCTAATCTTCATCCCAACTTAGATAATGAAAATTCCAACCAATTCGGAAAATTCTTTCTTCGAAGTAAAGTTCTTCGAATAAACCCATCTTTGATTAATAAAGTGCTTGGTTTGCCTAACGTTGATGATGATGGGGTGTTAGCCGATAGGGATGATATTTCCAAAGTTTTGTCTAACTATGTTGTTAAGAAATGGCCAACAAAAAAGGATGAACACTTTCTTGCCTCTTACCTCACCTCACTTTTTTCGGTTCTACACAAATTGTGTATCTTTAATTGGCTCCCCACAAAAAATGAACAATATGTAACCCTCGAACAAGCTCGGGTCCTACATAAATTTGGGTTGAACCGGAAATTGAATTTTGGGAGATTGATATTTAGACATTTAGCCACTTGGGGAAAGAAGAAATCGATCTCATATTTGCCTTATCCTTCTCTCATTTTCCAAGTGATAAAATCCCAAAATTTTCCACTTATGGATTCGGACGAGTATACTCATGAGCTTGACTATTACCGAGTGGATAGTCTTTTGACTAAACAGGGAAAGGGTGGTATTAGATACACCGGTGACTTACCTTGGGATAAGTCGAAAGATATCATTTTGTCAAATTCGTCCGTTCCATCTCGAGGTGTTGGGAAAGGTGCTACCTCAGATTGTCCGTCCTTTATTCCTTCTTCTCCAAGCATGTTTGCAGGTACTAATGCTGAAATGATGGCTAGTGTCTCACATCTTCTGGGCACTGATTCTCCCTCAATTCCAAAGACGACTGTCCTAGCATTTCTTGAAAAACAGAATGTGATTTTGGGGAGAATTGTTCAAGATTGGACCCTACTAAAAGACAACACAGCAAGCTTTGTTAATCTGATTTCTTCCCAATCAGGGGGAGGTGCTGGTACAAGTGCTGGTACGAGTGCTGCTACAGATGCTGCTGATGCTGCAGGTGCTGCTGAAGATGCTGGTACAAGTGCTGGGGAAGATGAACAGGAAGAAGAGGACGAAGACACAGAAGAAGAGTAAAAGAGGAAAATCTTTCCTGAAGGTTGATGTTGCCATTAAATTGGGCAATGACTTTTTCTTGGGGTTTGGTTCCAAAATAATTCGGTTCTTTGGTTTCTAAACTATTTATTTTGTGGTGGTTGGTTTAAACAATTTCATACTTTGGTGGTTTTTTTTTTATTTTTTTATTTTAGGATCTTATGTTGGTTTTTATGGTTTTTTAAACTTGGATTTACTTTGGATTTTGAAGCTACTAGTTGAAAACATTTAAGGATGTGTTTAATTAGTATTTGTTTGTAAATTCTTATTTTCTCTCGACTCCTACATTAAGGGGGAGTTTATATTGGGTGGTTGTTATATTATCTTGTTATATGGCTAACTTGTTTTTGCAGGTACCAACACTTAGGTGATTGGAAAGAAATCTCAAATAAAGGGGGAGATTGTTAGTGCAGAACTGAGGTGTTACCTCGGATGTTGGCACTGACAGTCCAAGTGCTGTGACGAAATTCTTTGTAATTTGATATTTCTTTCTAATGTAATTTTTACACTAATGTCCTAATATTATTTTCAAGATGTTGGTCCATATTTCAGGTAATAATAACGTTGGTTTATGGAGTTAAAAAGGTGGAGAATAAATTGTTGAAGGGTTATTCATAAATGCCGAGTAAAAGAGGGAATAACAAACATATTTAACATGTGTTAAATATGGTACATGTAAAGAAGCCAAGTCCAATGTTAGTTGCTGATTAATTGAAGATGTACAAGGCATTGGAAGCTTGGAGTACAACACGGTGAAGCTAGGACTTGTGGATCAAGCTTGCGGTTGAGAAATTCATGGAAGGAAGACCAAGTCTTCGCACAAAAAGTGGAGAGCAAGCCCACTCACTCTCCCCACTCTCCCCACTCGTAACAAACAGCCCAAGGCTGTTATTTGTGTAGCCTCCAAGTCTTGGTTGGCTATAAATAGATGTTTGGATGAAGATTGAAGACAAGTCAATTTTATACACACATCCATAGCACAAAAAGACCAAAGTACTCTTGGCTCCTTTTGAGATTCTTTCTTCCATACACTCTTTTATCACTCAAATACTTCGGGTTTGAGTGAGTTTTGGTTAGGATAGAATCTTGTACTTTGTTCTTACTTTGGTTCCATGGAGAGTATATCATAGTTTGTATAGGGAACCATTTTAACCTTTGTAATTGGTTTTGATTATAAGGTTTTCGCCATCTAGGCATCTCAAGTTATATTTATATAACTTGAGAAAAATATTTCTCTTGTGCTATTTATTTTCCGCTGCAAAAACTCTACAATTTTTGTGTGTGTATCATCTGTCCGTCTGGAGTGTTACCTGGGGTGTTACTTAACACTTGAGGTAACATCTGTTCTCATCAAGCTATTGACAAACAATTTCATTAATAATTAATTAGCGTTTGCATCCAAGGGAGTTTTAGAGCTGTTAATTCCTCCGGGAGAACTTGTAACTCTGGAATATCTTCATCAATATTTTCCTGCTCCGTAGTGATCTCCTCCTCCTCCTCCTCTATTTCTCCTTCAAACCAAGATTGAAAAAACTTGTGTCTAGAGTCCGGAATTACACAACTTTTGTAACTTTTAGCTTCCATATTCCTGGGAGATTGAAATTCTTCTGGCTGTCCCATACACCGTGTTGTTGACCCAATAGATAATTCTCTTTGTTTCCCCCATGGTGAAACTGGTAGTTGTGGGGAGGGCGTACCCGGTGATCCATAAGAACTTTCAAACTTCCTGATCCATTCTGAATTTGGAGTAGTAGCAGAAGGGTGAGAAGAAGAAATTTCAAACAAAGAACTTGAAATAGGGTTAATATCTCACATAATTTACTACTTGACTATAAACAACCTAATACTAACTAAAGCTATGAAGAACACAAACTATTATTGGTTTTTTGAGTGGTATGATATATGTATATTTTTGAGAGAGAAATATTTTAGTGCTGTGTGTGTGTTTTTACAATATGAGTTTGAAAAGTTTTTCTCTTAGCACTAAATAATACTCTCTCTATCTAAAAATAATCTTTTTCATTTCACTATTCAAAAATTTTAAAGATAAAAATACTTGCTTCACTAGTCACGTTTTGTTTATGCATTTTTAAGCTTAAATCATAGAAATAAGATTTGTTTTTAGGAACAATGAAAAATGACAAATAAAAGATCATTTCGGGGCACAAGGAGTAAGAAATTTTGGGTTGTGACACCAATCTCTTGATTATGCTTTTACACAAACGGGTAAATTTCCAGTATTCAACCTCCCTTGTCAGATTCGCGCTCACTTTATCCCAAAATGATGTTTCTATTTTTTTTTTTGGGCCAAAATACATTTTACCCCAAAGTATCCACCGATTCCCACTTTGCACCCCAACACTAACGAATGTGTGAAAATTTAACGAATAGGTAACGAATGGACTAGTTTGTACTGATTATTAGTTTTTAATTGTCAAATGCAAAGTTTTAAATAAAAAGTACTAAAAATTTATTTCTTGTTCGAAAATAATTAACATTATCTTAAATTTTCTAAAATAATGTCCGTAATATCATATATTCACATTATCTTAAATAATTAATATTTTCTTTTTAAATTAGGTATTTTTATTGATATTTCCTTTTTAAAAGAATTTTGTACTTTTTTCCAAAAAAAAATATATTTTTCTAAAATAAAATAAATTTTAAAAATATAAAAAACGTTATAATGTTTTATTTAAAAAAATAAAATTCTTACAAAAATTACAATTTAAAATTTTTATTTTATATTTTAAAAAAATATAAATAAAACATTATAATGTTAATTATTTAAGATTTAATTTTATTTATTTTTAATAAAAATAAGTTTTATTTTTTAAATATATTTTAGCATAAAAATTAGTATTAATTTCAAGAAATAATAATTATTAATTATTTAAGATTTAAGATAATGTTAATTATTCAGAAAAAAGAAATAAATATTTAGTACTTAATATTTTAAACTTTCCATTTTGACCCTTAAAAACTAATAAGCATTATAAACTATTCAATTCGTTACCTATTCTGTTAAATTTTCTAACATTCATTAGTGGTGAGGTGCAAAGTGGGAAAATTTGAAAGTTTAGGTACCAAACAGACCGACTTTTCAAATGGGGTTGCAAAGTGGGAATCGGTGGACACTTTGGGGGGGGGGTAAAATGTATTTTTGGCCTTTTTTTGTCGTTATTACGATGAACTTTGAGTAATAATTTTTTGTTGATTTAACTATACTAAAGAATATCTGAAACTTGTAATTTATATACCCATCAACAATACTATTAATAACAGTTTCAAATTTTTATTAAGATAACTAAATAAACGTGAGATTGTTACTCAAAATTCCATTCGTAGTAACGATAGGAAAAAAATGTAAAAATCAGTTTGTTATGGAAGTAGTATATTATTATACAAAAATCTGACATATGTATTTTTGTGGGATATCGTAAGGATACTAAATGATATTACTTTTACAACCGAATGGACAACAAAGTGTTTGTTGCCCGAACTGATGTCTTTCTAGAGAAAGAGTTTCTCTCCAAAAAAATCAGTGTGAGTAATAAATCTCGAAGAGGTTCGAGTACCCGAAAATGACATTGAACCAATAGTAGAACAAGAACGAGTCCCACAAGGAGTTGTGAAACCCGTTCAAGATACACAAGTAACTCGCAGATCTGGTAGGTTACGATCCGAACCTGAGCGATATAGATTTCTCGTAACGGATAGGAATGAGGTTGATGCAATACGAATATTTGATTATATCAAATATTATAATTGTATGAGTATTTTATTATTAATTAGGATTTAATTAGTATTTTAGGATTTAGTTTAAATTAGTTTTATTTTATTTGTTATTTTCGTCATTAATTTTGATAGATCATTTAAAGTATGTTTTAGAGTAGGATTAGGAGTTATTTTGCTATTTTTAAGTCCTATTATGTTACCATATAGGTTACGGTTATTCCTAGCACAAAATCTTGTAAAAAACGTGTTTTACACTAACTATGTGTAAAACGTGTTTTTCAAATAACGGCTTAAGAGGGATTAAAAGACGCGGTGGAAATTTTATAAATAAGTGGAACTCATGAAAATCTCAGCAGGCACATTTTAAAACAAGAGGAGGCATTTTTCAATACTTCACAGCAGGCATATTTTAACTCTAGAGGAGACACTTTTTTAGAGCAGGCATGTTTTAACTCTAGAGGAGGCACTTTTTTTTAACTTTTAACAGTGCCTTTTTTGATAAAAAATAAATGCCTGGTCTAGTTAAAAAATGTGCCTCCTCCAGTTTCAAAACATGCCTCCTGAGATTTTTTTGAACTTTTAATATTGTCTTTTTTAAAGAAAAAAAATGCCTGCTCTAGTTTAAAAATGTGCCTCCTGCAGTATAAAAATATGCCTCCTCCAGTTTTAAAATGTAGAAGTGCCTCTTTGAAAAAAATGTCTGTTATGGTTTTACAAAGTGCCTGATATGGAGTTTCAAAAATATGCCTCCTTCAGTTTCATAATATGCCTCCTGCAGTTTTAAAATATGCCTCCTGAGATTTCATAAGTTTCAAATATTTACACTTATGGCACCGCGTCTCTTAAACCCTACTTGCCGTTATTAATAAAACACGTTTTACACTAAGCCTAGTGTAAAACGTGTTTTACAAGAGACTTACTCTATTCCTAGAAGGTTTAGGATTGTTTTTCAAGTTTTATGGGCACTATAAAATAGGCCTCAAGTTGTATTCCGAAAATAAGCTTTTATTTAATAAAAATTGCAATTGCAATTGCAATATTAGTTAAACCTTTTGGTTTTCAAGATTTCTTGTTGATTTATTGTTTGGGATTCCTTAATCCTTGCAGAAGAATTGTTCGTAGATCAATTCTTGTTTACTATTCCGCTGCGTTTACATCAGAGGTGGAGATCATTGAGAATGATGAACCTGTTGGGTTTCGCAGTAACATGCGCAGCGGAATAAAGCATTTAATGTTTAATGAAACCCAAAGCCATAGATCCATTCATGTGATTAAGTCAAATACATATAAGATGAATATCAGAAAAACTAACCCTTGATGATTTTGATTTCTAGCTTTTGAACTTGGTGGAGATTTTGAAACTTGATCAAGAACGCGAACCTTGAAGATGATGAGCTTCACCCTCTAGCGGTATCCACACCACGAACGAATATCATGCAACTTCTTGATCTTGGTTGCTAGACCAAATTGTGAAACACACTTTCACAATTGCAAGAACTATATGGAATTATGAATATTCTTGTTCTTCACTTTTGGGATCTTAGAACAAGAAAATAACCTCTCAAAACATTATGGAGGCACTCACAACAACATGTCTAATGGCTGTAAAAAGGATCCTTAAATAGGTCATAATCCTTAACCCTTAAGGACTTAGGAAACCTAAATCCCATCACCAAATTAGGCAACAAGGAATTCTGGCCGACTTGACTGGCACGGTCGTGCCCTACAATCTAGCACGGTCGTGCCATCTAGTCCGCGCGAATTCCCCAGCCGCCCATTTTCGGCACGGTCGTGCTTAGTAATTTGGCACGGTCGTGCCAATCATGTCGATAGGTTTGCCTTGGTTTGGATTTATGGCACGACCGTGCCATTTTAAGGCGCACGACCGTGCCAGAGCCAAACACTGATATTTTTCCATAATTCCCATTTAGTCCTTTACGATTCGTTCTATTTGTGTGTGACCCTCTAGGATTACACTAAGTTGGCAATGGGCTCAAACATGATCCCATAAGATATGATTAGGTTCTAGCAAACCGTCATACCTACCCAAATAGTATAACTAGATACAAGTTCGCATTCCTTTAGAATATGTCATAATCCCTTTGTCCACGATGTCATTGAACACAAGTCATGGTCAAACAGTCAACTTGTTTTGTTCAATACTTTCTCGATTCCGAATATGTTGATAATCCAAATGACATTGATCTAATCAATTCATTTGAGTCCGGCCGAACATTTCATCAACATTATTCCTACGAGAGGCCCAAGCTTAACATCTCTCCGTGGAGGGACAAATCCATTTGGCTTATTATTCTTCCCAACGGGAATCCGATTATGCCAATCATACCATTTATAACTACCCGGTTAAAGGTAGCGTTTGAATATGTCAAACATAATGTTCATCAAGTGGAAGACTATAATAACTTCATGTCTAAGGATTCGAATGACATAACTAATATGAGATATATGTTTGACATAGACCATGACATAAATCTCATACGGCGGGTCATGTCCAGTACCTTGTTCCAAACAAGTACCCATAAATCTAACATGATCATCCCATGACCATTTAGCCTTTATACTAGTGCTTAACAAGTACTAGGGACGGGAATTATTATAAGTAAACATGAACAACAATAATAATCAAAACATCTCTTTATTGATATGAAATAAATGATAACAATTACAACGTTTATTAAACGTGCCCAGGGCACCACTACCAACAATCTCCCACTTGCCCTAGGCCCAATCTCCCATGTATCTAATACCCATGGACCTAGCATGACCATCATGTTTAGCTTGTGGAAGTCCCTTTGTTAGCGGGTCCGCAACATTGTCATCAGTAGGTACTCTGCATATATTTACGTCTCCCCTATCAACGATCTCTCGAATGATATGAAAATGCCTAAGTATGTGTTTGGATTTCTGATGTGCTCTTGGTTCCTTTGCTTGAGCAATAGCACCATTATTATCGCAATAAAGGTCTATTGGATTAGCAATGCTAGGAACCACTTCAAGTTTAGTTATGAACTTCTTAATCCAAACAGCTTCTTTTGCAGCATCCGATGCAGCAATATACTCAGCTTCTGTTGTAGAATCAGCGGTTGTACTTTGCTTGGAACTCTTCCAGCTTACAGCTCCACCATTTAACATAAACACAAAACCCGATTGCGATCGGCTATCGTCTTTGTCGGTTTGGAAGCTTGCATCCGTGTAAGCATTTACAATGAGATCATCTTCCATTCCTCCATAGACCAAAAACGAGTCTTTAGTTCTTCTCAAGTACTTAAGAATCGCTTTTACAGCTATCCAGTGATTTTCGCAAGGGTCGGATTGATATATACTTGTCATGCTCAAAGCATAAGATACATCCGGCCTAGTACAAATCATGGCATACATGATGGACCCAATTGCCGAAGCATATGGAACATCATTCATTTTCTCACGCTCATCTTTTGTCTTAGGACATTGAGTCTTGCTTAGAGAAACTCCATGTAACACGGGCAAGGTGCCTCTCTTAGAATTTTCCATACGGAATCTTCTAATGACCTTGTCAATGTATGTACTTTGGCCTAAACCAAGTAGCCTTCTTGATCTATCTCTATAGATCTTAATGCCAAGAATATATGCGGCTTCACCCATATCTTTCATTGCGAAGCACTTTCCTAACCAAGTCTTCACAGACTGAAGTGTAGGAATGTCGTTTCCAATGAGCAATATGTCATCCACATATAAAACAAGGAATAGCACTATGCTCCCACTAATCTTCTTGTATACACAAGGCTCATCTTCGTTCTTGATGAAACCAAACTCTTTGACCGATTCATCAAAACGGAGATTCCAACTTCTAGAAGCTTGCTTCAATCCATAGATGGATCTCTGCAATTTGCATACCTTAGAATTTTGTTCAAAACCTTCTGGTTGTGTCATATACACATCCTCTTGGAGTTTTCCATTCAGGAAAGCGGTTTTGACGTCCATCTGCCATATTTCATAGTCATGATATGCGGCAATTGTCGCGACCCCGAACCCCGCGGGCCCGAGACCGCGAGCTGGACGTCGACTTACAACAATACACCAAAATAATGAAGATAAAAATTCCATTTTTATACCCAAAATGTTTAAAACAAAGTTTTAGAAATCCCAGATTAACAACAACAACAAACTACTAGAATAAGCTTCGCAAGCTCACCCCAAAAATACAAAAGATTACAAATCTTAATGACTTCATTGATGGTAAAACTATCCCCAAAAGGTTATACATTTAAATAATGCAAACCGATCAAACAACCTGCCCAAAATCTCAATCCTCTCGACGTTCTCCTCGATCCGCGAATCCTAATCCTTTTTCCTCCTGGGGGGGTTAAGGAAAACAATTTGAAACAAGAAACGGGGTGAGAATAAATCTCAGTAAGTTACTAATGCAACTACATGACATGCTATGATGCAAGAAGCAATAAGCAATAATAAATATCACATAGCACATAACAGATAGCAGCGGAAATAAACACATAACAAAGGATATAGCCAAGGTTTTCCAAACTGGTACATCCAAATAAAGGATCGCTGCGCAGCTTCAATAATCAACAAATCATCATCTTCATAATAGCATGAAAGCCGAAGAGAAAACCCCGGTACCGGAACCAATAACCATAAAAGTGTCACAAAGGACAAGGACCATGACACAAAGTCATGCCCGTTAGCCAGATACATTCACAAAGGAACGCTGACTTATCCTTTCCAAGGCCAATCTGGAGAAGGGGTATAGTAAGGGCAAAACAATGGTCAACATTATAATGGACTTGGCTTTGCCATTATAATCCTTCCCATCGCCCGATGCAACAAATATGCCAGCTGGGCTTCTACTTAAATGCTAAGTAATAATATTTTAGCATGAATAAACAACTTAAGGTTCCAAAGTAGGGAACCACACCAATTAAATCACCATAAAGATGCAACCGATTACTCGAAAAGAGTTCAACAACAATAGCACAAGCAGTTTCTCATAAAAGAGTCCAACAACAATAAACGGAATTTCTCATAAAGAGCACAACAACAATGATTATTAGAACACAATAATTCCATAAAGAGGAACCCTACCAAATACATTCCAAAGATGATGCCCACAAGTTACACATAAAGAACTCAACCCAAACGGTAACTCATAAATAGTACAAGGACTATGACCGAAGCGACCATAAACATTTACTCATAAAGATATACTAGGACTATGAACTCAACCATCTCATCATACCTGGAATTCCAAAGTAGGAATCCAGAATGAATACACCTTAAGATTAATCAAATCGTAAGTACCCAAACGAATCCAAAAGATTACCCTTATTAGAACATGATCACGACTGGACTAAACCTTGCACTTTAGTGTTCCAAAACAACCCTCTAGGTACTATAGGATATCACCTAAAACCTAGACCAAGTCTCATTCTAAAATCAATCCGATCAGTAAAATAACTTTCAATTAAAGGGTCTCAAAGTATGAAGTCCTCACTTATATCCCAAAATGATCATAACAACTCAATAAAGTCACTCAATTGGATTTACAAAACTTGTTCACAATGGATCGATACAACTCCTCTTAACCTCAAACACCCAATAAAATCCCGAAGTATAAAACTTATAACTTAACTGAACAACCTATACCATCTTGTAGTACTCGGAGAGAGCTTCGAAACGATAGTTTACACGCCTAAAACGGAGTCCGGACGAAGAAGTTATGGGGGAAACAGTTTTAGAAGAAAAGGGAAGAATATATCAGAGTCTCAGCTTGGCACGACCGTGCCTAAGAAATTGGCACGACCGTGCCAAACATGACGAGAGGCAAGTGAATATTGGCACGACCGTGCCAAATAAAGGGGCACGACCGTGCCAAACATGACGAGAGAAAAGTGAATATTGGCACGACCGTGCCAAATAAAGGGGCACGACCGTGCCAGAAGAACAATGCCCAGATTCTTCCTGGGTTTACCCATTTCGAACCAAAACACAACCTTCACTAAAGTTATCAAAATCAAAGCTTCCCAATACATTTCTAAAGCTCCTAAACAACATCCAACCTAAAGGGAACCTAAATAACACCCTTTAATCATCTAAACCAACACCAAATCCCCACATTCAAGATTTCACCATTTTTACCCAAAAACTCAAATAAATTCAAAAGAAATTCTAAACTCAACCAAACTTCAAATATAACACATCAAACATCATATAAACATGAGATGAACATTTTATCATCAAAATTGGGGAAAAGTAACTTACTTGAATTTTCTCAAAGTTGACGGAATTCAATTCTTTTTGGTTCTACGCGATCCTATCGACGATCTAAACAAGGTTCATGTTTTAAGAAATGAGAGATTATGAGAGGAGGATGAAGAAAAAGAAGAGAGAAGGAGAGAAGAAAACTTACCTCTTTCACCCATGGAAGAGAGAGAAGTGTCTGGGAAAGAAATGAGGGAGAGGTGAGGGAGAAGAGAGGGAGATGATAAATTCAAAACTTACACTTAGACCCCCTCCCCCACTAACTACACAACTCTACTACTTCCTTCTACAACCAAGACCAAATAATACTACACTAGCACTAAGGACCCAAATAAAATGCTAGGCATAATTATTATGACACATAAAGTGCACACATAAATATTTAAATAAATAATAATTTAAATAAATAAATAAGCAATTAAATAAATAATAATTATTTATTACTAATAAAATAGAGCCTAGTTTTCGGGTCGTGACATTCACTCCCCCTTAAATAAAATTCGACCCGAATTTTAACGAGACTTACCCGAAAGACCAAATAGCTACGGTTACGATAGTTCCGCCATTTCTCAAATTCCTCAATTGTCCAATCTACCCCACTACAAGGTAACCTTAAATAATGCTTACGATAACACCACCTCTCGAACCGAATCATTCCATCATTAACTTCATTACTAATCAAAATCCGTACTCAAAATCGTAGAATTCAAATTATTTCCACACATAATTCTCGAGGTACCTCAAGCTCGCCTTATTCATAACCTTAACTACACCGCAAAGGTACTTCCATTTGTAAATCGCATACTTAGTATTATTCCCCAGAAATTCCAAACATCCCATCTCGAGCTTAATTAGCTTTTAAAATATGAAAAGCTAAAGAAATTTTCCATCCCCATAATATTCACCAAAGGCTATATCTCTAAAGATTCCCATTATAGTGCTCTCGCTCTAGGTAGCACTTTAAACTAGAGGTGTAATATAAATACAAAATGCTCACTTAAACCTACATCATAATATCATCGTCATAACACTCCAATCCTTGAAAGCCTAAAATAATTACGAATACTCAATAGTCCGAAAATGGTCTAAATTTTATCTTCAAGGGATTTCCTCTAGCTCCCTTTTTAGTTATTAATCTGTGCTCATATATCCAAGGAAGTCACCAAATCTCAAATCCTCAATAGCTAAGCCACGTTAATCTTTCACGCATACCTTTATTAACTTAATGATATTTAAGCTCAATGGTACTACCATCATAATAAACCAATTAGCTAGTCACCTTCCAACTGACCCAATACCAAATCATAGTATTCTTTAATATGCCCGAGTATTTATACTCAACTTTCTTCACTTATTTGTAATCCAAAATAAGAAATGTCACCAAGACAAGATTTAGGACCATAGAACACCCCTTTAACTAAAACTCAAAATGCCTTTGATATAGGTCGCAATTTATTACTCTCCCGAAATGTGCTTAGTCCTTTCAAACTTACGCGCTCACCACTATCGATGATTATAACTTCCATAATATACTCATATCCCATAACACATCATGCTTTTCCTCATACTATCCAATTCCGATGCGCTCACGTAGATGCACTACAAGTAAACAAAATCTCCTATCCAGAAATCCTCAATTTCAATCCTCAACTCTTATAACCCAACCGATGCCATAAGGACATTGATCTAAATATTAGCACTACAACCTTGTACTATAACAACTCAATTTAACCCAAGGTTCTCCCCAATTACTAGGTACTACTCAGAAAAAAAAAAATAGAAATTTTTACAAACGATAAATACACCCAACAATTGGTATAGACATCCATTGTCACCCATTGAAGCAAAATAGTCAGATTCCAAACAAGAAAAGATTTGCTTAACTCTACACAAAGGAACGGTCTCAAAACAATTTTAGGCAAAAGGGAAGAGAGGATGTAACAATTTCCCTACAACCATCGACTAAAGCATGACATTTCCCTTCTCAAAATGACATCAAAAATCTTATCATAGCAATATGACCAATTTAGCAGGTAAGTTATATCTACCTTTAAGCACAACATGAGCACATAAGACTCCATCAGATATCCTACACTCCTCCCTAGGAGTAGACACTGACAACATATAAGTCAAAGACTCAAAAGAAATAAATGCAACTAAATGCACAGAAACATATGAATGCGATGATCCTAAAATGCACGCGCTCGCTCTCTCGACGCAAAATAATACCTCCTGAACTGATGAGTCACCTGCTGAGTGCTGATTGATTGCAAATACTCTACCCGAAATCTTGGGCTTCCCCGAAGCATCCCTCTTCTGACCCTGTGAAGTACTGGTTCCTGTTCCTGATGATTGAACCTTAAACCTCGGACAGTCTTTTATGAAGTGACCCAGTTGACCACAATTGATACATTTTCCTTGCTTCTTCCAACACTTGTCTTCTGAGTGTCCTTTCCTCTGACAGAAGCTGCAGACTTTCCCATTTCGTGTCCCCTTATTAGAACCTTGATTTCCTACTGTTGGTTGCCCTTGAAGTTGCCTTCTGAATCGAGTTTGCACCCCAGAATTACCTCTGTTATCCGAATGTTGTTGTTGTGACTTACTCTGCCCTCCTTGCTTACCCGGGTTAACCATCTCAGTCTTCCTTTTGTGTTCCCCAATATCCTGTTCAATCAAGTAGGCTCGATCCACCGCATCTTGATAAGGTTGAATCCGTTGTGCTATAAGCTGAGTCCGGATGGATGTCTTCAAACCCCTAATCAATCTCATTGTTTTCTGCTCCTCGTTCCGCACAAGGTAGTCACAACACCTGGCTGATTCTGTGAACTTAGCTGAATACTGTGCTACTAACATCATGCCTTGCTCCAAGCTGAGGAACTCGATCTCTTTCCGGTTTTGATCCACTAGAGAGATAAAATGATCCTTGAATTTCCTCACGAACCACTCCCAAGGATATGGTACAAGAGTCACATCCCAACTGGTCTTCAGTGCCTTCCACAAATGTCCCGCAGCCCCCACGAGCTTATAAGCTGAAAACAGAACCCTATCCTCATCAGTGCAACCAAAGACCTCGTAGATTTTCTCCATCGATTCCAACCATAGCTCGTCCTTCTTCACATCCGGCTCACCGTCGTACTCACTTGGTTTCAACTTCAAGAACTGCTCCAACCCAAATCGCGGAGGTGCTACATGTTCCTCTCTCGGCCCTTGGTCATGAATTGCTTTCACGGCCGCTTCAAACCTGTCCTGAAACACTGCACGGTTTTCTTCCCGTAGACCATTAAGATTCTGAGTCCCACTAGAAGCTTCACCAATTCTTCTTCTAGACATTTCGAACAAATACCTGCATAAAACCTTAACCGTTACTCACTCCGCACACAACTACCCTCCTAGGTCATTCTAGTCCACCTATACTTATACATAGAGCTAGACCATAGCTCTGATACCAACTGTCGCGACCCCGAACCCCGCGGGCCCGAGACCGCGAGCTGGACGTCGACTTACAACAATACACCAAAATAATGAAGATAAAAATTCCATTTTTATACCCAAAATGTTTAAAACAAAGTTTTAGAAATCCCAGCTTAACAACAACAACAAACTACTAGAATAAGCTTCGCAAGCTCACCCCAAAAATACAAAAGATTACAAATCTTAATGACGTCACTGATGGTAAAACTATCCCCAAAAGGTTATACATTTAACTAATGCAAACCGATCAAACAACCTGCCCAAAATCTCAATCCTCTCGATGTCCTCCTCGATCCGCGAATCCTAATCCTTTTTCCTCCTGGGGGGGTTAAGGAAAACAATTTGAAACAAGAAACGGGGTGAGAATAAATCTCAGTAAGTTACTAATGCAACTACATGACATGCTATGATGCAAGAAGCAATAAGCAATAATAAATATCACATAGCACATAACAGATAGCAGCGGAAATAAACACATAACAAAGGATATAGCCAAGGTTTTCCAAACTGGTACATCCAAATAAAGGATCGCTGCGCAGCTTCAATAATCAACAAATCATCATCTTCATAATAGCATGAAAGCCGAAGAGAAAACCCCGGTACCGGAACCAATAACCATAAAAGTGTCACAAAGGACAAGGACCATGACACAAAGTCATGCCCGTTAGCCAGATACATTCACAAAGGAACGCTGACTTATCCTTTCCAAGGCCAATCTGGAGAAGGGGTATAGTAAGGGCAAAACAATGGTCAACATTATAATGGACTTGGCTTTGCCATTATAATCCTTCCCATCGCCCGATGCAACAAATATGCCAGCTGGGCTTCTACTTAAATGCTAAGTAATAATATTTTAGCATGAATAAACAACTTAAGGTTCCAAAGTAGGGAACCACACCAATTAAATCACCATAAAGATGCAACCGATTACTCGAAAAGAGTTCAACAACAATAGCACAAGCAGTTTCTCATAAAAGAGTCCAACAACAATAAACGGAATTTCTCATAAAGAGCACAACAACAATGATTATTAGAACACAATAATTCCATAAAGAGGAACCCTACCAAATACATTCCAAAGATGATGCCCACAAGTTACACATAAAGAACTCAACCCAAACGGTAACTCATAAATAGTACAAGGACTATGACCGAAGCGACCATAAACATTTACTCATAAAGATATACTAGGACTATGAACTCAACCATCTCATCATACCTGGAATTCCAAAGTAGGAATCCAGAATGAATACACCTTAAGATTAATCAAATCGTAAGTACCCAAACGAATCCAAAAGATTACCCTTATTAGAACATGATCACGACTGGACTAAACCTTGCACTTTAGTGTTCCAAAACAACCCTCTAGGAACTATAGGATATCACCTAAAACCTAGACCAAGTCTCATTCTAAAATCAATCCGATCAGCAAAATAACTTTCAATTAAAGGGTCTCAAAGTATGAAGTCCTCACTTATATCCCAAAATGATCATAACAACTCAATAAAGTCACTCAATTGGATTTACAAAACTTGTTCACAATGGATCGATACAACTCCTCTTAACCTCAAACACCCAATAAAATCCCGAAGTATAAAACTTATAACTTAACTGAACAACCTATACCATCTTGTAGTACTCGGAGAGAGCTTCGAAACGATAGTTTACACGCCTAAAACGGAGTCCGGACGAAGAAGTTATGGGGGAAACAGTTTTAGAAGAAAATGGAAGAATATATCAGAGTCTCAGCTTGGCACGACCGTGCCTAAGAAATTGGCACGACCGTGCCAAACATGACGAGAGGCAAGTGAATATTGGCACGACCGTGCCAAATAAAGGGGCACGACCGTGCCAAACATGACGAGAGAAAAGTGAATATTGGCACGACCGTGCCAAATAAAGGGGCACGACCGTGCCAGAAGAACAATGCCCAGATTCTTCCTGGGTTTACCCATTTCGAACCAAAACACAACCTTCACTAAAGTTATCAAAATCAAAGCTTCCCAATACATTTCTAAAGCTCCTAAAAACATCCAACCTAAAGGGAACCTAAATAACACCCTTTAATCATCTAAACCAACACCAAATCCCCACATTCAAGATTTCACCATTTTTACCCAAAAACTCAAATAAATTCAAAATAAATTCTAAACTCAACCAAACTCAAATATAACACATCAAACATGAATCAAATCAAACTTACTCTCAAACAATTCAAATAAATCTTAAACTTACACTTAAAGACTTACACTTAGACCCCTCCCCCACTAACTACACAACTCTACTACTTCCTTCTACAACCAAGACCAAATAATACTACACTAGCACTAAGGACCCAAATAAAATGCTAGGCATAATTATTATGACACATAAAGTGCACACATAAATATTTAAATAAATAATAATTTAAATAAATAAATAAGCAATTAAATAAATAATAATTATTTATTACTAATAAAATAGAGCCTAGTTTTCGGGTCGTGACAGCAATGGCAAGCAAAATTCTTATAGACTTGATCATTGCTACGGGTGAAAAGGTCTCATCATAGTCAATACCATGAACTTGCCTATAACCCTTCGCTACAAGCCTAGCTTTGTAAGTATGCACCTTCCCATCCATGTCAGTCTTCTTCTTGAAGACCCATTTGCATCCTATGGTTTTTACACCTTCGGGCGCATCAATCAAATTCCAAACTTGATTGTCTTGCATGGATTGCAATTCGGATTCCATGGCTCCAAGCCACTTGTCCGAATCAGGAGAAGACATCGCCTCTTGGTAGGTTGATGGTTCATCATTCTCAATGATTTCTACCTCATTACTATCCGTTACGAGAAATTCATATCTCTCGGGCTCGGATCGTAACCTACTAGATCTGCGAGTTGCTTGTGTATTTTGAACAGTTTCCACAACTCCTTGTGGTTCTTGTTCTTGTTCCACTATTGGTTCAATGTTATTTTCTGGGTCTCGAATTTCTTCAAGATTTATTTTACTCCCACTGATTTCTTTGGAGAGAAACTCTTTCTCTAGAAAGACACCAGTTCTGGCAACAAACACTTTGTTGTCCTCACGGTTGTAAAAGTAATATCCTCTAGTTTCCTTAGGATATCCCACGAAAATACATTTATCAGATTTGTGTGCAAGTTTGTCTGAGAGAAGTCTTTTGACAAAAGTTTCGCAACCCCAAATCTTCATGAAAGACAGACAAGGCTTCTTTCCGCTCCACATCTCATATGGAGTCTTTTGAACCGATTTAGTTGGAACACGATTTAGTGTGAAAGCAGCGGTTTCTAGGGCGTAACCCCAAAAGGATATTGGAAGATCAACTTGACTCATCATTGATCGAACCATGTCTAACAAGGTCCGATTCCTCCTCTCGGACACACCATTCCATTGTGGTGTTCCGGGTGGAGTCAATTGTGAAACTATTCCACAATTCTTTAGATGATCATCAAATTCTTGACTCAAGTATTCTCCACCACGATCTGATCGAAGTGCCTTAATACTTTTGCCAAGTTGCTTTTCTACTTCATTTTGAAATATTCTAAATATCTCAAACGCTTCACTTTTATGTTTCATTAGGTAAACATACCCAAATCTACTATAATCATCAGTGAAGGTTATGAAGTATTGAAATCCTCCCCTAGCATTGCTACTTAATGGTCCGCATACATCGGAATGTATCAACCCCAATAAGTCGCTTGCCCTTTCACCCAACTTGGTAAAAGGTGTCTTAGTCATTTTTCCAAGAAGACACGACTCACAAGTATCATATGACTCGAGGTCACATGAACCTAAAAGTCCGTCCCCATGGAGTTTTGAGATACGCTTCTCATTAATATGACCGAGACGGCAATGCCACAAATAAGTATGATTTACATCATTAGGTTTAGATTTCTTATTTACATGATAGACATTGTCATTATTTTCATTCTTGACATCCAAGATATAAAGGCCATTAAATGAATTAGCAATACCATAAAGCACATCATTTAAATAAATAGAAAATTTCTTATTCTCAATAAGAAACTTAAAACCTTCATTATCCAAACAAGAAATTGAAATAATATTTTTACTTAAATCCGGAACATAATAACAATTGTTCAAAACAAGAATTAATCCGGAAGGTAAAGTGACTTCATAATTCCCTACGGCTAATGCAGCAACTCTTGCTCCATTTCCCACGCGTAGATCTACTTCACCTTCTTTAAGCAGTCTCCTATTCTTTAGTCCCTGCATATTTAGACAAATGTGAGAACCACATCCGGTATCCAATACCCAAGAATCAGTGGTAGAAAGGAGAATATCTATCATATAGATACCTGAAGTCGACGCAGCCTTGCTGCCCTTCTTCTTCTTTTGCTCTTCCAAGAAAGCCTTGCAATTACGTTTCCAATGACCAATTTCTTGACAATGGAAACAAATTGCATCCTTTTGTGTATCGGTTTTTGCCTCAGAAGCCTTGGTAACCTTTGGCACTAGGCTTCTTCCCATCATGAACCAAAAGCACGGGAGAACCTTTCTCCACAATTTTCATCTCTGCAGTTTTGAGCATCCCATGCAACTCAGAGAGATTCTTATCCATTCCATGCATGTTATAATTCATCACAAACTGATTATAACTTTTAGGCAATGAATTAAGAATGAGATCCGTGGCTAGCTCCAATGGGATTGGATAGCCAAGTTTCTCAAGGTGCTCTACATAACCTTTCATTTTAAGAAAGTGAGGACTCACTTGTTGCCCTTCATTCATTTTACTAGTAGTGAATGCAACAATGGTCTTGTACCTCTCTTGCCTAGCTTGCTCTTGAAACATGGTCCTCAACTCCACGCCTATCTCATAGGCTTCCAAATGTTCCAAACTTTGTTGGAGTTTTGAGCACATAGCAGCAAGCATGAGACAACTTACATCTCTAGAATCATTACGATGTTTCTTGTAATTGTCTCTTTCTACCCTAGGGGCAGTAGGCGGTGGTTCGGCAGGGAGAGGCCCATCGAGAATGTACAACTTATCTTCTTGCCTAAGAACGATTCTTATGCTTCGGATCCAATCCATAAAGTTAGTACCATTCTCTTCGAGCTTATCCTTCTCAAGGATCGATCGCAACGACATTGATTGAGTGTTATTAGTCATTATCTACAAATATGCAAAATTTCCAAAATTTAATAAGTACCGGTTTTTATTAAAGAGATAAACAATGTATTTTTCCAAACAAAATACTCCCACTAAATTATATAACCTTCTTATACATCCAATGCATAATATAATTTAATTGGGCTAAGATCCAACTTTAATTTAACTTTTGAGTCCACGGAGGCGGACCGCTCAAAAACTAAATTAATTAGGTAGACAATCATGTCAATCATATCCCATATGATTCTTAGATCCTTTTATGAGATTCTTTGAGAAATCCAATTTCAAAAAGCATGTTTAATCTCATCTTTTGCCTAGGCCCAAAACTGTTTTGACGCCTAATTAAGTCCAACCATTTTAAACGCATAGGAATCATTCAATTTAACGCACCTTGCGGAGGCAAGCCCACATTAAATTAATGAACCTCATCTTGCTCATACATGAATAAAGTTAATGCATTTCGCGGAGGCGAACCCACATCAAAGTTACCCATGTATAAACAAGTGTTTTAATCATGGCATGGCAATAAAAGACTTAAAACTTTCTTTGAAGGTTCATCACATATAGCATATAACACATTTATGAGCACATAATATAAACATGTTACACATCAAGTTTAGCCACTAAATTAATCTCCATTAATTTAAGCATAATATTTATGTGTCATTAGTTTCTCTATAATTATGAGGATGAGAATATTTGAACTTTGGTTATCATCTCCAAATCAAGACAACAAGAAGTGCGGCCGAAACTAAGCCATATGGCATCCACAATTCTGCGCTAATTCAAGAAACCAAGAAAGTAGTCCATGTGGCCGAAACTAAGCAATAGATGGTCTCGATGAATGTAGGCCAATTGCATTCACAATTCCACATGGATCTCCAATCTTTGAATCAAGAACTTTGTTTTTTAATTTTAGCAATTATGAACTCTTCATAATTCTAACTTCGTTTTATCTTTGAAACTTCGATTGCGATCAAGTTTGGGAAACACAATCTCGATGAACGTAGATTAGCCATCCAAACCTTGAACCAATCTTAGACTCACAAGACTAAAACAAATAGGAAATTTAAACCCAAGATCCACACCCAAGACCCAAGCCCTACCCCGCGCCAAACCCTAGGTCCGGCCGGGTCAAGGTATGGGTCCGGTCGGACCCTTCCGAAAATCAAAATTTTAAAGTTCCAAAATTTGTCTCAAAATTGTTTTTCCCGATTCAATAAGGATTTGGTGTTCTTGGTGATCCAATCACCATGATCAACAAAACCTTGAATAAACAATTTATTCTTGAATCCCTAGAATATCAAAACTTTGATCCAATCAAAATTTGATAATCCAAACAATTTTAAATCCACCGTAATTTTTATTGCGATTGAATAGTGCGATTAAAGTTCATAAAACAATAAACCACATAAAATCACATAAACACATAAACATCATGTAATCCAATATTCATATCATGCTAGGCACATAAACAATTTATATACACACAACATGATCTTAGTATTGAAATAATCAACATGAACGGGGCTCTGATACCACTGTTGGGTTTCGCAGTAACATGCGCAGCGGAATAAAGCATTTAATGTTTAATGAAACCCAAAGCAATAGATCCATTCATGTGATTAAGTCAAATACATATAAGATGAATATCAGAAAAACTAACCCTTGATGATTTTGATTTCTAGCTTTTGAACTTGGTGGAGATTTTGAAACTTGATCAAGAACGCGAACCTTGAAGATGATGAGCTTCACCCTCTAGCGGTATCCACACCACGAACGAATATCAAGCAACTTCTTGATCTTGGTTGCTAGACCAAATTGTGAAACACACTTTCACAATTGCAAGAACTACTCCCTCCGTCCCGGTGGAAATTGCACAAAAAAATTATGGCACAAGAATTAAGGGAAAAAGTGAAAAAGGTGATGTGTTGTGAGTGTTGATAGATGAGTGGGAGAGAGAAAGTGGGGTAGAGAATAGTTAGTGGGTTAGTGGATGTGAGTGTGCAAGTGGGTTAAAACTTTCCTTTTATGGATTTTGCAATTTCTATGGGACGCCCAAAATGACAAGTTTTGCAATTTCAAGCGGGACAGAGGGAGTATATGGAATTATGAATATTCTTGTTCTTCACTTTTGGGATCTTATAACAAGAAAATAACCTCTCAAAACATTATGGAGGCACTCACAACAACATGTCTAATGGCTGTAAAAAGGATCCTTAAATAGGTCCTAATCCTTAACCCTTAAGGACTTAGGAAACCTAAATCCCGTCACCAAATTAGGCAACAAGGAATTCTGGCCGACTTGACTGGCACGGTCGTTCCCTACAATCTAGCACGGTCGTGCCATGTAGTCTGCGCGAATTCCCCAGCCGCCCATTTTCGGCACGGTCGTGCTTGGTAATTTGGCACGGTCGTGCCAATCATGTCGATAGGTTTGCCTTGGTTTGGATTTATGGCACGACCGTGCCATTTTAAGGCGCACGACCGTGCCAGAGCCAAACACTGATATTTTTCCATAATTCCCATTTAGTCCTTTACGATTCGTTCTATTTGTGTGTGACCCTCTAGGATTACACTAAGTTGGCAATGGGCTCAAACATGATCCCATAAGATATGATTAGGTTCTAGCAAACCGTCATACCTACCCAAATACTATAACTAGATACAAGTTCGCATTCCTTTAGAATATGTCATAATCCCTTTGTCCACGATGTCATTGAACACAAGTCATGGTCAAACAGTCAACTTGTTTTGTTCAATACTTTCTCGATTCCGAATATGTTGATAATCCAAATGACATTGATCTAATCAATTCATTTGAGTCCGGCCGAACATTTCATCAGCATTATTCCTACGAGAGGCCCAAGCTTAACATCTCTCCGTGGAGGGACAAATCCATTTGGCTTATTATTCTTCCCAACGGGAATCCGATTATGCCAATCATACCCTTTATAACTACCCGGTTAAAGGTAGCGTTTGAATATGTCAAACATAATGTTCATCAAGTGGAAGACTATAATAACTTCATGTCTAAGGATTCGAATGACATAACTAATATGAGATATATGTTTGACATAGACCATGACATAAATCTCATACGGCGGGTCATGTCCAGTACCTTGTTCCAAACAAGTACCCATAAATCTAACATGATCATCCCATGACCATTTAGCCTTTATACTAGTGCTTAACAAGTACTAGGGACGGGGATTATTATAAGTAAACATGAACAACAATAATAATCAAAACATCTCTTTATTGATATGAAATAAATGATAACAATTACAACGTTTATTAAACGTGCCTAGGGCACCACTACCAACAGAACCGACCACCTACCACGAGGCGATGTCATCTCCTGATTCGGATAAGTGGCTTGGAGCCATGGAATCCGAATTACAATACATGCATAATAATCAAGTTTGGAACTTGATTGATGCACCTGAAGGTGTAAAAACCATAGGATGAAAATGGGTCTTTAAGAAGAAGACTGACATGGATGGGAAGGTGAATACTTAAAAAGCTAGGCTTGTAGCAAAAGGTTATAGGCAGATTCATGGTATTGAATATGATAAAACCTTTTGATGAATCAGTCAAAGAGTTTGGCTTCATCAAAAACGAAGATGAACCTTGTGTATACAAGAAGATTAGTGGGAGCATAGTGCTATTTCTTATTTTATATATGGATGACATATTGCTCATTGGAAACGACATTCATATACTTCAGTCTGTAAAGACTTGCTTAGGAAAGTGTTTCGCAATGAAAGATATGGGTGAAGCCGCATATATCCTTGGCATTAAGATCTATAGAGATAGATCAAAGAAGCTAATTGGTTTAAGCCAAAGTACATACATTGACAAGGTCCTTAGAAGATTCCGCATGGAAGACTCTAAGAGAGGACACTTGCCGGTGTTACATGGAATTTCTCTAAGCAAGACTTAATGTCCTAAGATAAATGATGAGCGTGAGAAAATGAGTGAGATTCCATATGCTTCGGCAATTGGATCCATCATGTATGCCATGATATGTACAAGGACGGATGTATCTTATGCGTTGAGCATGACGAGTAGATATTAATCCGACCCTGGTGAGAGTCACTGGATGACTGTTAAAGCGATTCTTAAGTACTTGAGAAGGACTAAAGATTCGTTTTTAATCTATGGAGGTATGGAAGATGATCTCATTATAAATGGTTACACGGATGCAAGCTTTCAAACAGACAAAGATGATAGTAGAACGCAATCGGGTTTTGTGTTTATGTTGAATGGTGGAGCTGTAAGCTGGAAGAGTTCTAAGCAAAGTACAGTCGCTGATTCTACAACTGAAGCTGAGTATATTACTACATCGGATGCTGCAAAGGAAGTTGTTTGGATTAAGAAGTTCATTGGTGAATTTGAGGTGGTTCCTAGTATTGCTAATCCAATAGACCTTTATTGTGATAATAATGGTGCTATTGCTCAAGCAAAGGAACCAAGGGCACATCAGAAATCCAAACACATACTTAGGCGTTTTCATATCATTTGAGAAATCATTGATAGGGGAGACGTAAATATATGCAGAGTACCAACTGATGATAACGTAGCGGACCCGCTAACGAAGGGACTTCCACAAGCTAAACATGATGGTCATGTTAGGTCCATGGGTATTAGATACATGGGAGATTGGGCCTAGGGAAAGTGGAAGATTGTTAGTGTTGGTGCCCTAGGCATGTTTATTTAAACGTTATGTATGTTATCATTTTATTCATATTAATAAAGAGATATTTTGCTTATTATTGTTGTTCATGTTTACTTATAATAATCTCCATCCCTAGTACTTATGAAGCACTAGTATAAGTCTAAATGTTCATGGGATGATCATGTTAGACTTATGGGTACTTGTTGGAGAACAAGGTACTGGATATGACCCGCTCTATGAGATTTATGTCATGGTCAATGTCATATATAGATCTCATATTAGTTATGTCATTTGAATCCTTAGACATGAAGTTATTATAGTCTTCCACTTAATGAACATTATGTTTGACATATTCAAACGCTACCTTTAACCAGGTAGTTATAAAGGGTATGATAGGCATAATCGGATTCACGTAGGGAAGAGTAATAAGCAAAATGGATTTGTCCCTCTTCGGAGAGATGTCAAGCTTGGACCCCTCGTAGAATGATGTTGATGAAATGTTTGGCCAAACTCAAATGAATTGATTGGATCAATGTCATTTGGATTAACATATTCAGAATCGAGAGAGTATTGAACAAATACAAGTTGACTCAGTGACCATGACTTGTGTTCAACAATATCGTGGACAAATGGATTGTGACATGTTCTATAAAAGAATACGAACTTGTATATAGTTACACTATTTGGGTAGGTATGACGGTTTCCTAGAACCCAATCAAAACTTATGGGTTTATGTCTAAACCCATTGCCAACTTAGTGTAATCCTATAGGGTCACACACAAATAGAACGAATCCTAAAGGACTTAATTGGAATTTGGGTTGAAGGACCTTTGAGGGATTTTAGGAATATTAGAGGAGAAAACAAGAAACTGGAAAACTGGAGGGTCCGGGGGGACCTATGTAATGACCCGGTCGGACCTTGCATAGAACCTGGCCGGACCTCCTGTGATACCCGGTCGGACCTTGTATAGTATCCGGCCGGACCTCCTGTTATACCCGGGCGGACCAGTCGGTTTCGGCCTGGGATTTTCTTAGTCCGTTTTCTTGCGGGTTTGACCACTTATTACCTATTTGAAATAGGAGAAACAAGTATAAAAACCTACTCTAGTTGCCCTAATCAGTCCATATCATTGTGTGAGCCTCCAAAGAGTTTGAGAGGGTCATTTTCTTGTTCTAAGAGATCTCTAGATTGAAGAACAAGAACATTACATATAATTCCATATAGTTCTATACAATTGTGAAAGCGTGTTTCACAATTTTGGTCTAGCAACCAAGATCAAGAAGTTTCTTGATATTCGTTCGAGGTGTGGATACCAATAGAGGGTGAAGCTTATCACCTCCATAGTTCGTGTTCTTGCTTTTGTTTGTGATCAAGTTTCAAAGTTCCACCAAGAATCAAGGTTGTTAATCAAAGGCATCAAGGGTTAGTATTCTAGTATTCATTATGAAGTATTTGATTTAATCATATGAATGGATCTATGGGCTTTGGGTTTCATGAAAATTTTAATGCTTTATTCCGCTGCGCATGATCATAGGAAACCCAACAGTGGTATCAGAGCCCCGTTCATGTTGATTATTTCAATACACTATCATGTTGTGTGTATATAAATTTTTTATATGCCTAGCATGATTTGACTATTGGAATTATGATGTTTATGTGGTCTATGCGCTTTATATGGTTTATTGTTTTTGTAACTTTAATCGCACTATTCAATCGCAATAAAAATTATGGTGGATTTAAAATTGTTTGGGTTATCAATTTTTGATTAGATCAAAGTTTTGATAATCTAGATATTCATGAATAAATGGTTTATTCAAGGTTTTGATGATCATGATGATTGGATCACCAAGAACACCAAATCCTAATTGAATCGGGGAAAAACAATTTTGAGACAAATTTTGAATTTAATTTTTTTTTGATTTTTTCGGCAGAGGTCCGACCGGACCTAGGTACTGACCCGGCCAGACCTATGGGTCTGGTGCGGGCGGGGCTTAGGGTGGTTTTGTGGTGGATATTGTGGTTTGAAATTTCTATTTGTTTTGGTCTTGTGAATTCTAAGATTGGATCAAGTTTTGGATGGCTAGCCTACGTTCTCGAGACTGTGTTTTCCAAAATTGATTGCAATCAAAGATTCAAAGATAAAACGAAATTAGAATTATGAAGAGTTCATAATTCTTTTGTTCGCTAGCTATAGACAATAGAATTTTTGTGGCTTGGGAGTACATGGGTGAGGGTCACAGAAAAAAAGGTACCGAGATGCGTTGAGAATTGTGGTAAAGAGGAAAGTAACTTAGGAGGGGGAGGGGGATGGGTTGACGGGAAAGAGGAAAGTGAGTGGGGGTGAGGGTTACGGGATGGAGAAAAATTTGAATTGTAGGATGTTGTTTCCATTTCCATATTGTCACCGTGTGTGACGATCCAAAAATTCAGTTCCATAAATATCAATATATTACAACTTACAGTTCTAAACTAAAGTAATAAACTTCACTAGTAATTCCATATGGTAAATAATCTACTTCGTCTCAAATCTTTTCTATTTCGAAACCTTGATCAATTGTTAACTGCAAAACTAAAACTAGAGGGGGTGAGTGGGGGGACTCAGTTGTTGGGTGGCAACCCAAAGTCCTACATCGGCAAGTGTGGAAATAATTGCAAGGTATATAAGAGCACCCACCCACTTCATTAGTATGAGGCCTTTTGGGAGTTGACCCAAAAACAAATCCGTGCGGGCTGGGCCAAAAGCAGACAATATCATACTAATGTGGAGAGTGGTGGTGGTGGTCGTGGTCCCTACAAGTGGTATCAGAGCCATAGTTCGGATGGGCCCGACCGGGTGGACCGTGTGTGTGCTTTATATGGTGGGGTTCCCCTTGTGCGACATAGCGAATGGAGTCTTGCAATCGAGGGCGATGGTGTTTCGCGGGCGGTTGGTACAAGCTTTCGCCGATATGGGCCAGAGGAAACACTGCGGGCCATAGCGGTGTGGTCCTTGGTTTGAGGGGAGGATTGTTGGGTGGCAACCCAAAGTCCCACATCGGCAATTGTGGAAATAATTGCAAGGTATATAAGAGCACCCACCCACTTCGTTAGTATGAGGCCTTTTGAGAGTTGACCCAAAAACAAATCCGTGCGGGCTGGGCCCAAAGCGGACAATATCATACTAATGTGGAGAGTGGTGGTGGTGGTCGCGGTCCCTACATCAGTAAGAAAAGGGATATACAGTATCACAGAAGCCAATGAGACACAATTATCAAATAACACAGTCCATGAAATTATAAATATAGACATACTAATAAGACTCAAATTTTCATAAGTCGAATACCAATTAAACACAAACTCAATTCAATCGTTGGTGCCCACACTCGTAGCCGAACCAACGCAATAACAATAACAAAATTCACTCCGACCGTTAAATTAGCTACATAAGAACCATTCCATATAAAAAATCTTGTTTCTTTGAGATCAAAAACACATATAGCATGCTTTCAATAAAATCAATATTTTTTGAATCAATGTCAACATCAAAGCAATTATCAAATTGGACTGAGTAATCAATATACGTATCAATAAAGAATATCAAAGAAATAAGCACGTGATTAAACTAACACGGAATCGACACTGCATAGTCTCTTACCTCAAAATCGCTAAAACCGAATCAAAATATGCTCGCTGCTAACAATTGATTTTCCATACTTCATTCAAAAATCCATTTCAACCTCACAACCTGATATCCAACGAACAAGTCAAACAAACAAATAACACTTTAGTTGACCTCACTAATTTTCTATTAACTCATTCAACACACCTACTGATCACACACACCAACATATCTCACACAAACTAATCTGCACACATGTCACTTTTCATTTCTTAATTTTTCATTGTCTTTCATCTCTACACTATTTAAACACCTATAGTCTTAAATGTAAAACACAAATAGATGTATAAAAATCACCATAAGGAAAGCCAATACCTGTTGGAAGAGATGACGCCGCCACCAAGTCTCTTTCTTTCTATGCATGATCTCTCGCTCTCACACCCATTAGGTTAAACCCCTCTTTATTTTAGCTGCAATAAATTACTCTTAACTAGATCTAGGGTAAAATATATACTTGATGAGACGGATTTTATACACTTTATTCCTATGTTTTTATGAGCTGAAAATATGATTTTTATGTAACTTAGATTAGTTTTATGTATTTTTGGGCATATATATATATATATATATATATATTTTGGGATTTAATTGTAATTTGTGAGCATTTTAATACTTTTATATTTTTTTTGCCCGGATTTAATAATGTATGAGTCAAAAGGAATTCCAAAATAATAAAGAAAGTCAAAGCTCAAATTTGCAATGAAGGAGGTTTAGTAGATTAATTGTGGACAATAAAGAAATGGAGGAATTGGCCCAAGCCAATTATGAAGATCAAGATGTCCAACAAGAAATTAAGAACACAAGCCCAGCTAGGAAGGACCAGAGTACAGTCTAGACCAGCCGGCCCATTAACGAGGCGGCCCAAGACCAATGCCAGCGAAGCCCAACAGCTCAGGAAGGAGCGCTGGAAGGAGCCAAAAAGTCGTGAGCACGAATGGGAGAAAATCACCCGACTCGTGTGCGCTGTCACGAGTCGAAAAGGCGGCGGACAAAGTGTTGGGTTTTGCACAATCATGCGCAGCGGAATAAAACCCAAAAGCCTAGATCCGTTCAAGATGATTAACGGGTGCCTCGGAGATCTTCCAAGGGCTTAACGGGTTCCTAGGGGACAACGCCTAGGGATTTAACGGGAGTCTTGGAGGATAACGGGGATCCATCCAAAGATTAACGGGTGCCTCGGAGATCTTCCAAGGACTTAACGGGTTCCTAAGGGACAACGCCTAGGAATTTAACGGGAGTCTTGGAGGATAACTGGGATCCATCTAAAGATTAACGGGACGACGCTTGTTAACGCAAAAAAGTAAAGTGTCAAAGACAAGAAGCAAAACAGAGCAAATTCATGCAAGGCGCAGTTAGTTATCCATTCAAGTTTACTTAAAACACATTTTTATTCCTAAATGGTTGGAAAAAAAATTCTCTTCTTTTTCGCAACTACTCTAATTCCTGGATCAGTGGAGGCCATCACTACGCCTAGAGACCCCTCGTTTTTCACCTGTATTTCACACACCCAAGGACGGACTATCCCGGGCGAGGGTCCTATAGGGCATGCAGCTTCCACCGACCAAAAGAACCAAACCTAGGGTCTAGTGCGTCACAAAGTTCCACTGCGCGGGCCATTCTTATCATAGCTAAGCCCCAGTTAAAGTTAAGATTGACTTAACGCCTTAACAAAATTGCGGCATGACCTCATTTTAATGAGGGATCTCGGACCTTAGTCTTGGTGATAGACAAAATTATAATTCCTCGCAAGTGCACGAGCTATCGTCATAGCAATATGCAAAAGACAAGGGTCGAACCACAGAGACTTGGATTAATTCTAAGTTAGTTAACTATTTTAAAAAACAATAAAATAAAAGATAAATGATCAACATGAACTAGCATATAATGATAGGATAGCAGAATATAGAGTCACAATCATCTCTTCTACGCTATGTTAATAGAATTTTTTTCAAATAATAGGGTTTGGAATTTTTATCTACCAAAGTACTACCCAAATTCAACTATGTACCAAAATGACACTTTTTTATGAAAGCGTCACTGGCACTCACGTTTTTACCTAGAAAACGGCACTACCAGTGCCGTTTTCAGTGTTGACCAAAATCCAAAATTTGACTCCTCAGCCGGGTTGGTTTTGGGTGGGTTTTGGGTGGGTTTAATGGAGAGAAATGAACCGGTTTAGGGTTTTTTAAGTGCGCTGACACAAAAAAAAAATTAAAAAAAAATGAAAAGAGGCATTACAAGTGACGTTTTTAGGGTTTCAAAAAATTCGAAAAACGTCACTTGTAGTGACGTTTTCAGCTTGGGGTATATTATATATGCGCAGCCTCAGTTCTACATACATACACTGCCCGCTTGCAAAAAAAAAAATACACTGCCCACTCTCCTTTCCTTTCATTATTTTCAACTATCTTCTTCTCTCACATTTCATTCATACCCAAGTTCTGCTCAAGTGCTGAAAAAAAAATTGCAAATTTTGTGAGGTGAAGATTCAAAGCATTTAAGGTATATTTTAATCTTTCTTATATGTGTTAATTTATTTAATATAATTAAATTTCGAGTTATTAGATGCTTTTTTGTTATATGCATTGCTAATAAATTAGGATTTTGACAGTCGAATTCATTTGTTTAGGAGTAAATATGAGTGGAGTTCCACTTATTTTCATGTGCTACTGGGGAGGAGATGATGAAAACCCGTTTGAAGGTAGCCATTTTGAACAGGGGCCGAAATGTGCACTTAAAGCAAAAACTCGATGGAGGTATAAAAAATTGATTAAGAAGTTATATAAGAAAATTGGGGTAGATCGAACCAATGTTAAGTTGAAAGTTATTTGTAGATATCCTCATCTGGTCGGCAATGGGTTTGCAAATTACATTCCGTTTCCAGTCGAGAATGATATGGGTATGGAAGTCATGTTTGATGTTTCTGCTCAATTAGGTGGGATGAGTAGCTTGCAGTTGTATGTTGTCATGAATTTTGTTGATAATGTACCTTCTAATGAGTTTGAAACAGGAGAGGAGCCGATACAAAATGAGTATTTTCATGACATGGATAACTTTCAGATGGGTTCTTCAAGTTACTACCCTGAGAGAGATGTTGATGAGTTTGAAACACATGTGGAAGAGGAAGAGGAAATGGAAGTGGGGGAGGAAGAAGAGGTAGAGGAACGTGAAGATGATGATGATATAGATTATGAAGCTCATTTCCTTGAAAATGAAGAGGGTGATTCTGGATATGAAGATTGTGCGAGTCCAAATGATGTTAGCGACAATGAGGGTGATGATGGGGAAGGTGATGATTTGGGAGCACACATGATTACTTTTAATGAGCAGCAGAATCAACTGTATGATAGAATGGTAAAACAAAAAATTGGTAAAAGTGTTGTGTAGTATTTAGCTTACCAAACCCTCGTATCGACTACCATGTGCCGTGTACCCCTCCCCCTCTACATCACTTGGATGCTGGATCAATAACCAGGTAATCTGTCTGTACCATGACATATAGATATGGGTGTAATGTACATCCTCGACACCATACTGCCCAGCAACAACCATATGATTTCGGTTGTTCCACAATCCTATGTACTGTCCGTGGAAGACCACCCAATCAACCTCTGACCGACCTCGCCGATCAAGTGCATGCAGGTACGTACTCGTGTCACATGCCGCAGGTATAAGTTGTAACAGCCCGAACTGCCTCATAACGCGATCTGGAAGGTGCCACTCAACCCTATCAAAACAAATAAGGGGCACCTTCGTTCTCCATATACCCTGTCCCTGCAAGCAATAATCTGGAACTTGGACACCTTTGTATGGCCGCCACACAACCTGACTCTCAGTCAGATACGCTAGTTGATCTCGGTATCCATGCAGGTTGTGCCCGGTAATATGTGTAAACGACAAGGGACCTTGCCACCTACATATGGAGCAATTGACATAAAAAGTAGTAAATAAAAAACCTCATAAATAAATAACATATTTTGTGCAGTTAGTGAAGTCATTTTAGAATACCTGCAACCATATGGCAAGAATTGACCATCTTGAAGTATGGCATCTCCCCGTGTCCTTCTTGGTCGTGTACACAACAACCTTTCCCAAGCCCAAAGCTGCAACCAATAAAGATAAAAATAATTGTCACGTACAACAAATATTTTATTCACTACTATAATACAGTATAATTAAATATAATTGACATACCTGTACTAGTGTTAAAAATTCAGCACAGCCTTTCGAATCGGGCTTCGTCGCTACACATAGCTCCCGATATAAAAAGGCTAAAACCGCACTACCCCAACTGTAATTCTTAATCGTGTCCACGTTTCTAAGCAGTGGGAGGTACATCAACTTAACCAAAGAATTGCTTGTATCCGGCATCAGATATGCCCCTAAGCATAACAAAATATACGCCCGAGTATACATGTCAATCAAATCGGGGGAGGCATCCTGGGGAAGCGCTCCGAACAAAGGAAATTGTTCCATAATCCACTTAATCGACAATCTACCACCTTTCAAGTCTTCGGGTTGTGGTTGAATCCCAAGTAACTCTACGCATAACTGAATCCATTCGGGTTTTGTCTTGGTGGTTTCGGAACTTGTCACAGCTACCCCGTCTATAGGAAGGCCACATAACATGCCAACATCCTCCAGGGTGATTGTCATCTCCCCAACTGGCAAATGAAAAGTGTGGGTCTCTTGACGCCATCGCTCAATCAAAGACTCTATCAAAGGCCAATCATATTTGAAATGGCCTAGGCTATATGCTCCGAAAAACCCCACATCTAACAGTTTTTGTTTTATCCTAATATCCAAATCCTTAGGCAGATCCGGACCACGCCTGCATCTAAGACTCTCAACGTCTTGTTGAGCCCAGATATAATGAGATCGGTGGGATGTCTGTAATGTAAGTACAGACATATCCAATGGCCCGGGATCAACGAAGGGTCTGTGTTCATGTTGGTCCATCTAAAACAAACAACAATACCATAGTTAAATTGCTCTTTAAATTAACAAAAACAAATTTTAACTATATAATTAATCATCGTTTGATGCAACAAAAGAAACGTGCGAATACCGTTATATTTCTATCAGAAACGAGGCTGCTCCGTTAAATTTATAACAGAAACGTGCAAATCCCGTTAAATTTCTGACATTTCTAGTTAATATTTTGACAGAAAGTGATATTTTTGTGACATTTCTGACAATAAACACAAAGATTTAACATATATTGCCAAATTTAAAGTTAACATACATACACATAAACACAAACTAATTTAAAAAAAAAAAAACGTGCAATTCCCATTAAATTTGTAACAGAAACGAGGCTGCTCCGTTAAATTTATAACAGAAATGTGCAAATCCCGTTAAATTTCTGACATTTCTAGTTAATATTTTGACAGAAAGTGATATTTTTGTGACGTTTCTGACAATAAACACAAAGATTTAACATATATTGCCAAATTTAAAGTTAACATACATACACATAAACACAAACTAATTTAAAAAAAAAAAAAACGTGCAATTCCCATTAAATTTGTAACAGAAACGAGGCTGCTCCGTTAATTTTTTAACAGAAACGTGTGAATCTCATTAAATTTCTAGCAGAAATGAGGCTGCTCCGTTATATTTATAACAAAAACTACGCTGCTCCGTTAAATATAAAAAAAAAGGGTCAATCCCGTTAATTTTCAAAATCACAAAAACTTATAAACACAAACTAATTAAAAAAAGAAAAAAAAAAGTATGAATAATACTAACCTTATGATTTTAAAAACGTTACTACGAGTAACGACTTCACCAAAATTTTCAAAAATTTCCTCTGCTCTTTCTCAGCTCAACAATGGCAGTTTTTTTTTTTTTTTTTTTTTTTTCTTTTTCTTTTCGTGTGTGCTCTGTGAAGAAGGGAAGGGGTGCTAGGGTTTAAGAAGGGAGGGAAGGGGTGGGTGGGTGGGGAGCCAAACTGACAACCGTGACTTTCCAGAAAACGGCATTGACAGTCACGTTTTCTACTTTCCCAGAAAACGTGATTGCCAGTAACGTTTTCTTCTTTATTTTTTGTGTTTGTCGACCATGCGCGTACCTAACCCCAATTACCCTAAACCGGTTCATTTCTCTCCATTAAACCCACCCAAAACCCACCCAAAACCAACCCGGCTGAGGAGTCAAATTTTGGATTTTGGTCAACACTGAAAACGGCACTGGTAGTGCCGTTTTCTAGGTAAAAACGTGAGTGCCAGTGACGCTTTCATAAAAAAGTGTCATTTTGGTACATAGTTGAATTTGGGTAGTACTTTGGTAGATAAAAATTCCAAACCCTATTATTTGAAAAAAAATTCATGTTAATAATATAAAACACCAATTACAATTCAAGGGTTCATTCACTATTTTAAGAATTGGGACGGTTAGGTGGCCGGGTTGCAATCCTAATACTCTCTTTATGTTCTACTTTCCGCAAGGTCCGATTCACATGCAAAGAGTTCATGAAGTTTTTAAGAATATTTGAACTTAGATCTTTTTGATTTCCGCAAGGTCCTCAATTGGATCTAATCACCACAATATTGGTCAATGTATAAATCTCCACGCAAGTGAAAGAATTTATACCCAAGTAGTTAAAGAGCCAAAATTATCTTAACATAAAGTTGAAACTCTAAAACAGCATTAAGAATTACTATGATGAACAAGAAAGATACTGGATTGAAAGAATTAAAAATAAAACATAGAATTAATAAAAGTTACCTCCAAATCGTAGTTGGTGAAATTAGTTCTTCATAGACAAAGAACCAACTTCTCCAACCTTGCAAACCTTACAAAATATTTACTAGCTACATGATTGATAAAAAAATACTAAAACCCTAGTCTAGTATTTATAGGGTAAAACTAACATAAATCTAAAAGAAAAAAGGAATAAAAAGAATAATAAAAGAAATAGGAAACTAATAAGACAATCCTAAACAAAATAGAAAAACAAATCCTAATTAATTCCTAATGCTTTTGTGTGCGCTGACTTTGTGTCCAGGGAATCAAAATTTGCGCTTTAGTCCCTGAAGTTTCATGATTTTGCAGTTTAGTCCCCAGCCTTTCAGAATGTACAGAATAGTCCCTAGACTTTTAGGTTGCTGTAGTTTCAGAATTGGCAGATTGGTCCCTGGATCCTTCAGATTTTTGCACAGCAGTCCTTGTCGTTCACAACTTTACTCCATTAAGCACTTTTCATCTCCATTTCTTCTAAATTGAGCACATAACCACCTACACAACAAAAACACAAAAAGAACCTAATCAAATAACAAAAGCTTGAGAACAAAACAATAATTAAGCCTAAAAGTATCGAATAGAATGAGTAAAAACTCATTCATCAAATACCCCCAAACTTAATCATTTACTTGTCCTCAAGTAAAAATAAAGAATAAAAATAAAACTAAATTATTAAACAATAAACATAAATAAATAATACTATGACTAAATAAAAAAACTACTACAATATTTTTGGTCTCTCCCGTAGTTAATATGAAAAACATACTACCATACGTCTCAACACGGGTTAGGAACAAAACCATGCAAATGACTATACACTTGGAATAAATTAAATATGTTTCTTAGGCAATGGATAACTTTATAAAGCATAGCACCCAAACATTCTCTTGTTGAATCCGTATTAAACCAAGGCATAAGAAAAATTCAACACATGCTTCTCCCTTGATGAGCTCCCATACAATTTATCGCTTGATTCCCCTTTATATTTATTTATGTATATATATATCCATATTATTTATCGCTTGAATCCGTATTAAACCAAGGATTGGGAATTATCGTATTACCACATATCCCTTTTATTTTTGGCCTTTATCGCATTTTTGCGAGCATTCGATTCAATGCTTTCACTCCTTGCCATTTCTCCCACTCTTCTTAACTAAAACCTTTTCTTCGGGAATTTTTATACTTAATTGGGACTCACTTCAAGGAGACTCAAAGTCCAATTTAACTTATGCCTACCCTTTAATCACACAATCTCACATAAGTTAATGCCAGGGTACTATAACTCGATAAAGATACCCAAAATTTTAACACCCAAAGATATGGTATATATTGAATAGACTAGGGAGTCATAACTTAATCATGGAACCTAAGTTAAATATTTAATAAATTCCACATGTACAGAAATTCACAAGCTTTTATACCTGTTTGCAAAACAAATCATTATTTGAGGTAGTAAACTAGTACAAGAACTACGAGAGTTTTTTTTTTTTTTAAGAAATAACTAGTTTGACCGCACCGAAGTTGCCTACGTTCCCCCTAGGACAATAAGGGGCTCAGGTCACCGTAGTTCGAACCTGACAAAAACACACACACAAAAAAAAAAAAAAAAAAATTAGAAAAACAATTTATAACTAAAAAAAACACAAAAACAAATAAATTAAAAATGCTTCCCACCCCCAAACTTAAAATGAGCAATGTCCTCATTGTGATACAAAGAGAGCAAGAACACAATAATACAGGGTGATTATGAGCTCATCAACAGGACCACAATTTGGGGATTTTATGTGGGCAGCCCGTTTTGCAAATAAAGGGTTACCATTGAAAATCTCAATACTGATCTCCAAACAGAGTAATCAATCCATAAGTAATAGCAAATCAAATTATCCTCCTCCCCACACCAATTTTCCCAAGAATACTAATCAGATGATTAACATCAGTCATCACCACTCCCACAATTTATCCAATCAAATACTAGACTAAAGCATGGTCTATAACGAATCAGAGCACATTACCTTAAATTGCTTCACCCATGGCTATGATATGCACCTCAAAGTTGTCCACCATATAGCCCCATTACACTTTTCCGGAAGGATTGAATTTGGTGGTGACTTGCTATCGGAGCGAACAACCTAGGCAGTTGCTTTCGATGTGTGGTTGATGGATGGAGTAACAGAAGGAGTGCCGGGGATGTGGCGAGGATTGTGAGTGGAACGGAGAAGAGAGGTATGGGTCGGCGAACAAGGGGGTGCCGGGCCCCGGACTGGGGGAAATCTGAGAATGTCAGCGCTGATGAACGGAGCGGGGGCCATCGACGATGGAGTGGGGTATGGGATGGAGATGTGAGATGGGAGAGAGATGAGAAGCGGGGTAGGGATTGTGAATTTGGGGATTCCCGTTTGATTTTTTTTTTTTTTTTTTTTTAAGTTTTATTTTATACTTGAAAGATATTATGCTTGTGGTATTATTTTTTTGTTGCAACATTTGAAAGTCTGGGGGTAAACTAGTACAAGAACTACGAGAGTTTTTTTTTTTTTTTTTTTTTTTTTTAAGAAATAACTAGTTTGACCGCACCGAAGTTGCCTACGTTCCCCCTAGGACAATAAGGGGCTCAGGTCACCGTAGTTCAAACCTTGAATTTCCATGCTAATTTGATTTCCGGATTAGACAGACGGCTGCCGGAACAATAGCTGGATCTAGAATATTGGCAGAAAGAGATGGAGAGGGCTGCTTCTGTTGGCTGGGTCAACTAAAGAAATCGACAAGGTTGGGGATGAATTTCTGCTAATGGAGTCGACCATCGGGGTTGGGGAGGTCCGATTTAAAAAATCTTCGGTGGCATGGGAGTTTCTAAGTTGATGCCGGCGCCTGAAACTAGGTTTACTGTGAGGGAGATCGGCATTGGGGTGTGCCGGCGCACTGTGGAAGACGAGACTAGCGGGCTAGGGGTTTGTGATTTGGGGAGAAACGCACGCCCCGTTCCCTTTTCCCGTTTTCTCTTTTCGCATAACTGCTCAGTAACATGATCCCCTGTTAACTCTCTTTATCTACACATTGGTCCCTGTCAGTTTTTTTTAATATCCTAGCCTGCAGCAACTGCACGACAAAAAAAAAAAAAAAAAAACCCAAGCATAATATCTATTGATAAAAATAAAATAAACCAAACCTAATAAACTAAAATAATAAATTGCAAGGTAAACAAATTTGGAGGCACTTTAAAATAAATAAAAACTGAAAAAAAATAAAATTCTTTTTGGAGGGTGACACTATTTACACTCCTCTATAAACCCACAAACTCAAGGAGACTCTTTCGAGTGACACAAAAACTAAATGAAAAAGGATAGAGTATTTACATAATTGAGACATGTCTCAACAAGCATAATTTTTTATTTTTTTTTTCGAAAAATAAATTAATAGTCAAATAACTAGAATTAAAGCGGAAGTCTCCGGCAACGGCGCTAAAAACTTGATAGACAAAATTATAATACCTTGCAAGTGCACGAGCTATCGTCATAGCAATATGCAAAAGACAAGGGTCGAACCACATAGACTTGAATTAATTCTAAGTTAGTTAACTATTTTAAAAAACAATAAAATAAAAGATAAATGATCAACATGAACTAGCATATAATGATAGGATAGCAGAATATAGAGTCACAATCATCTCTTCTACGCTATGTTAATAATATAAAACACCAATTACAATTCAAGGGTTCATTCACTATTTTAAGAATTGGGACGGTTAGGTGGCCGGGTTGCAATCCTAATACTTTCTTTATGTTCTACTTTCCGCAAGGTCCGATTCACATGCAAAGAGTTCATGAAGTTCTTAAGAATATTTGAACTTAGATCTTTTTGATTTCGCAAGGTCCTCAATTGGATCTAATCACCACAATATTGGTCAATGTATAAATCTCCACGCAAGTGAAAGAATTTATACCCAAGTAGTTAAAGAGCCAAAATTATCTTAACATAAAGTTGAAACTCTAAAACAGCATTAAGAATTACTATGATGAACAAGAAAGATACTGGATTGAAAGAATTAAAAATAAAACATAGAATTGATAAAAGTTACCTCAAATTCGTAGTTGGTGAAATTAGTTCTTCATAGACAAAGAACCAACTTCTCCAACCTTGCAAACCTTACAAAATATTTACTAGCTACATGATTGATAAAAAAAATACTAAAACCCTCTAGTATTTATAGGGTAAAACTAACATAAATCTAAAAGGAAAAAGGAATAAAAAGAATAATAAAAGAAATAGGAAACTAATAAGAAAATCCTAAACAAAATAGAAAAACAAATCCTAATTAATTCCTAATGCTTTTGTGTGCGCTGACTTTGTGTCCAGGGAATCAAAATTTGCGCTTTAGTCCCTGAAGTTTCATGATTTTGCAGTTTAGTCCCCAGCCTTTCAGAATGTACAGAATAGTCCCTAGACTTTTAGGTTGCTGTAGTTTCAGAATTGGCAGATTGGTCCCTGGATCCTTCAGATTTTTGCACAGCAGTCCTTGTCGTTCACAACTTTACTCCATTAAGCACTTTTTATCCCCATTTCTTCTAAATTGAGCACATAACCACCTACACAACAAAAACACAAAAAGAACCTAATCAAATAACAAAAGCTTGAGAACAAAACAATAATTAAGCCTAAAAGTATCGAATAGAATGAGTAAAAACTCATTCATCACTTGGGCTTAAAGATGATTAGGATGGGTCAAGCATTAGAGCTTAATGACGCGGTGTCAACCTATCCTTAATACATGACTTCGGTTAATTATGATTGACATTAACACATAAGTCAAAGACCGGGTCAAAGATGACCTTGGTCACACTTGCTTTCACAAGGAGTCGTGACTCTGGCGTTAACTTGGCCAAAATTAGCGTTTGGACACGTATTAGGGACGTAATGACGTGAGATAGACTAAAAATCAACCATGGTCACGGTATTTATGTGTCACGGACATGTGTGGTTGACTCGGCTCGGAAGGGGAGGTGGAATGGACCCGTGCGCGCGAGAAGGGCACAAGAGCACCAATCAAGCTGCATCGTGGCATCCATCCCGGGTTTAAAGGGTTTTTGGAACTTGCACATGGTCGAGTGCGCGTTGTGTGAAGCCTTCTATGTTCCATTTTGAGTCAAAATAGAAATTTTCAATGCGTTTTAATATCATGAGCAAGAACAAGAGTATATACAAGACATGAACAAACAATTTAAACAAGTAATTTGCACAAGTAATCAAGCAAAGATATGAACAAGCGAGAGTCAAAATTTTGAACATGGAAAAGGTTGTGCACAACCAAAGGTTTTTGAAACTAAAATTTTGCAACAAGAACAACAACTTTTTGAAAATCGTTTGTACAAAAAGGTTGTGCACAACAAAAGAATTTGAAGACCAAAATTTTTATAAAAAGGGTTATTTTTTGCGCGCGAGGTTTTCCCTTCGAGGCACGTTTTCGTCCTTCGATTTACCTTTTTGTTGATTTGAGAGTCGCCACCATGTTATTGTCGGAACACGGACCGAGATGTCTGGATTCGGGGGTTAAGTTATGAATTGAGAAGGTCAAGGAGCACCCAATTCACCCAATCTATGATTGGTCTTGCTAAGAAATCATCATCATTGTTTCAAAATCATGCATTCATGTACCAAAAGAAAAGAAACAAACAAATAAATAATTGCTTATTTATTTGGGATGTCGGATCATGTGCTTCGAGACCATCTCCATGGATTGGAGAGGCTCTAGGCTGATCCTTTAATGGAATCACACTACTTCAAAGGAAAGAATGAGATGAGAAGATAGAAGGCAAAGATTTTACCTAAGCGTTTTCTTCAAGAATCCTATGGATGGCCTTGACTAAAGGCCTTGATCTTCCAAATTTCGTGGGTATCAGAGAGATGCTGATTATGAGAGCTTCTTTGATCAGATTTGGAGTCTAGAGTGACCGTTAATTCACCATTAGTCATTCTAGCAAAGAACTATATTTATAGGGGTTTGTGTGACCCCATAGGAATATATCAAGTTGGCAATGAGTCCAAACACGTTTTGTCCTCATAAATCATGAGCAGACCCTAGCAGGCCAACATGATTACCTGTAGACACCCCGCCTTGGACCTCTCACCCCAATTGCATACATAATATTTTTATTTAACTTGTTTTTATTAATTTCTGTTACTTCTGTTAAGTTCCTAACTGATTCCGTTAGTTTTGGACTAAACTGCATAACAGAGGTAACTTTTAGAGTCATTATGTCATTCTGTTATTTTCACCCGCGGGCGCCTCCGATACTGTCAACGGGCCGCGCGCGCTTCTCGCCCCAAAGGCCGGACTCGCGCGCTTCCCATATGGCAGTTACAGATTGCAGCCTTTTCCCTCCATTTTCTTGATCACAAACACTCTCTTTTTCATCCACATTCATCCCCCCCTTATTTCATAACTCCCAATCCCACATTCTAAGCCTTTTATTTAAAACAAAATATTTCTTTTTTATTTTATTTGATTTTCGTTTATTTTTTCATTTATTATTTTGTTTATCTTATTTTTGATTGGTCAATTCCATTTTACATGGATGATCATCTTTTCCCTCCAACCTTTCCCTCTCCTTTTTACCTATAAAAAACCACCTTCTTCTACCTTAAAAAGGACCTTCTCTTTTGATTTGAAATCTCTGCACAAATACACTATACACAGTTCTCCCAAGAATTCTCTTTACAAGAGTTCTCCCAACAAGAGTTTAACACAACAAAACTCTACACAAATTGTTCTACAACAATTGCCTTACAATAAACAACACCATTTTCAAGTCCAAGTTTGAAGTCCTCTTTCTTAAGGTATTTTATTCTTCTTCTCTTATTTTCACATGTCTTGGTAATGTATGCAATCCCCATCAATGGGACATGACCAAATGACCACTTTACTACATTAAAGTTGGTTAAGGTTATCTCCCTACATTTTAATCTTTACTTTAAGCTCCCCATTTCATTATTAATGTAATTGTTAGGATAATTCAACATGTAATCTTTAGCATAAATTAAATCAATAAAATCATTTGTCTTTTTATTTCCCATTCTTTTCATTTTAATTGTTAGCACTTTTTATGAAGGACATTTAGCATTAGAACACCAAAAGTAGCAAGACCCGCGTAAGCGGGGCAGAGTGGGTGTTTAAGTACTTCCCACTCCGTCACCTAACCCCCGAACCCTTCTCTTCCCGAATCTCTGGTTTTTGTATATAAAATTGGCTTTTCTTAGGTTTTCTCGCGTTCTTCTAAAACGTGGGTGGCGACTTTAAAATCAAGTAGACATCCTAGGATAATTCACCGCTCTAGCCAAGTGGGGTTTTCCCGAGGTATCTACAGTGGCGACTCTGCTGGGGAACATTTAGAGGGTTAAACTTGCATTTTTATTTTGGTGTTCTTATTTCTTCTTTCTGGGCATTCTGGTGGAAAAATGTGGGAAGTGTGCGCCTCTGGCCTTCTTGGCCTAAGGCGCGCGCCTCCGACCTTCACCACCAGAATCGCCCGCCTCTCGTCTCGTCCTTCAATTTCTATGTTATTTGTGCTAACAATGTTTGTAGGGGAAAAGTACTATTTTTTGGGTCAAGGCAATCCCTTGAACCCATCATCTTACAGATGTGCCCAAAACCGGGCGCTTTTGCCCGACATCCTCAAAAGCGCGCGCCTCCCACACTAAATTTCAAACGCGCGCGCATCCGGTATCTTTTCCAGCAAAAAAAAAAAAATGGCAGCAATTGGTGCCTTCTCCATGTCTGTTGTGTGGGTAAGTGTGTATTTTTTGTTTTTATTTCTTTTCTTCTTTATTCTTAAACACAGAAAAAAAAGGGCCTTCACAGGCGTGTGTGTGTGTGCACTGTCAGTGAGTGTGCGTTTGTGTGTGTGCGTTATTTTTGTTTCTTTCTTCTTCTTCTTTCTTTTGTCAAACAAACAAAAAAAAAATTAAAAAAGAAGGAAAGCTAGCTTTGTTCCACATTTTTAGCTTTTCCAAAACAAAAAGGGAGTTACATTTTTTATTTTGGGACAAAAACTTTTGTACATATTTTCCTCCTTTCCTTTCTCTCCCCAAAATTTTTTTATTTTCTTTTATTAAAAAAAAATAAAAAAATTGGGCTGGATTCGACAATTACAGATTGGTCACTGAAGTTCCTGGAAATTACAGAATGGTCACTGGACCCTTAAAACTGCAGAACAGTCACTGGATCTCAGAAAACTGCAGAACAGTCCTTGGGTTTCAGAAACTGCAGAACAGTCCCTGGGTTTCAGAATAGTGCAGAACATCCCATGGAGTTCAGAAAATTGCAGTTTCGCCCTCTCCCTTCTTTGCTTTGACCGGTCATTGGTTGACTCGGAAGTTGTAATAATTTAGGACCTTAATTCTCCTCCCTCCTCTCTTTACTTGCACATATTTGCTTTTCTTTTCTTTTGAAAAAATAAATAAATTATTTTGTCACTTGGCTTGACCTCACACTACATGCACATATTCTTATTAATTGCTCACAATCGAGTCGCACAAGTCCAACCCCAAACCCGTCGAGGCCCGTCCTAGAAAGTTTCAAGCTCCACCCAACCTTCACTCTCTCGAAGCGGTAAACCTCAACCCGTGGCGTAGTTCATGACTACATGCCGGGGGTGACCTTTAAGCCGCTCTTTAGCCGAACACAAACCAACACAATTCTAGTCTAGGGTCTAACACTCCGTGACTAAGTCGCTTTTCATGTACCGAGATTTCCCTAAACTAATGTCATCAAATCATACATGCCGTTTCCAAAAGAAACAAATGGTTGTTATGGGACAAAATAAAACTCCGTCCCCAAAGTGGTTATTTTGGACGAAAATAAAAAATCCGTCCCCGCTGTAGATACCCCGGGGAGCCACGGCTTTAGGCTAGAGCGGTGAATTATCCTAGGATGTCTAACTTGATTTTAGAGTCGCCACCTATGTTTTGAGGAACATAAGAAAAACCTATTGATAATAGCCTAGATTTGATTACGAAAACAGAGATTCTTTGTTTTGAGGTTCGGGGATTAGATTACTAGATGGGAAGTACCGAAACATCTATCTCGCCCAACTAAAGTTGGTCTTGCTTGATCAAAATCTACATGAATGAAAATGTTCTTCTTCTTCTTCTTTAAATCATAAAAGGGGGGTTTAAAATAGAGTTTGGAATGTAGGAGATAACTCCTTAACCAACCTCAATGAGATGAGGTGATCATTAGAGTCATGTCCAAAATGATTTGGGTGATTGCACATTTGATTAGAGTAAAAGAGAGAGAGGAGATGAAGTAGAAAAGAAAGGAAAAGTTGGGCTTTTACCTACAATTTGAAGACCTTCAAATATTGCTTGATGAGATCCTTGGAGAACCTTTAGAAAGTGGTTTTGGTATAGTTTTTGTAAGTTCAATTTTCGGTCCTTGAAAATGGAGGTAAAGGGAGGTTTTTATAGGTGAAAGAGGGGTGTTTTTGGTGCCAAAACTCAGTCACCAAGAAATCATTCCCGGGCAAAATCCTGTAAATTGAGCAAGGGAGAGAATCCTGGCCAGAAATCTGTAACTGACGCCCAGAGGCGCGCGCTTCCTGCTTTGGGGGCGGGAGGCGCGCGCGCCTGGCTCCTCCTGTCGGAGGCGCGCGACTCAGAGAAGGCAATTTTGACAGAATGGACTAGAAAGTCAGCTCTGTCATTCAGTTTAGTCCCTGGACTTAACGAAGTCAGTCAGGAACTTAACGGAAGTGACAGAAACTAACGAGAAGCAATTAAAATGGGGAGAAACACAAGATCAAATGTGCAATCGGGGTGAGCGGTCCAAGGCGGGGTGTCTATAGAGCCCCTCGGCGACGTGGATTGCAAACCAAAACGCGTCGACGAAAGTTAAAAAAACACCCGCCGAGGACATCACCAAGAAAAAAGCAAAGACTCGATGAAAGCAAGAATTTGAAATTGTGAGAGAGAGTGGTGCGCTCCCTGTGTGAGCAGATTTTGTTGATAGAGGGGGTGGCATAATTCGTTAGGTGAACCTGCTGGCTGAATATCTTGAATGAGGCCTTTAGTGAACTTTTGAGGGCGAATCCGTTAGTGAAATCCGTTGATGAGGCCGTTAGTGAACCTTTGAGGACGAATCCGTTAGTGAGGTTCGTTGATGAGGCCGTTAGTGAACCTTTGAATGAGGCCGTTAGTGAACCTTTGAGGACGAATCCGTTAGTGAAATCCGTTGATGAGGCCGTTAGTGAACCTTTGAGGACGAATCCGTTAGTGAAATCCGTTGATGAGGCCGTTAGTGAACCTTCGGAGAGGCCGTTAGTGAACCTTTTGAGGACGAATCCGTTAGTGAAATCCGTTGATGAGGCCGTTAGTGAACCTTTGAATGAGGCCGTTAGTGAACCTTTGAGGACGAATCCGTTAGTGAAATCCGTTGATGAGGCCGTTAGTGAACCTTTGGAGAGGCCGTTAGTGAACCTTTGAGGACGAATCCGTTAGTGAAATCCGTTGATGAGGCCGTTAGTGAACCTTTGAGGACGAATCCGTTAGTGAAATCCGTTGATGAGGCCGTTAGTGAACCTTTGAAGAGGCCGTTGGTGAACCTTTGGAGAGGCCGTTAGTGAACCTTTGAGGACGAATCCGTTAGTGAAATTCGTTGATGAGGCCGTTAGTGAACCTTTGAGGAGGCCGTTAGTGAACCCTTGTAGAGGCCGTTGGTGAACCTTAGAAGAGGACGTTAGTGAACCTTTGAGGATGAATCCGTTAGTGAAATCCGTTGATGAAATATTGCTTTGAAGTCTCGTGCCACTTGGAGTCACACTTGACTTTTGAATTGTGGGGTGCGGGCACAGTTGACCGCGACCAGAAAAATGTTCCTACTGGGGATGAAATGTTGAGATTGACTCTTGAGGGGGGGGGTATGGCACCCGTGGCAGAACTTAGGGAGTTTGGAATCCGTGGGAGGACAGCCTACTTTTGAGTGGGAGTTTCTATCCTACTTTCAATTTTTGACATGCCTTAAGGGCGGACCAGAAGAATGTGTGCCCAACTGGGTGTCCGAGGATAGGGGCTGTGCCTTGATTTAAGCTGGAGATCTCTGACAAGGCCTTTTATTGAAGTGATTTAGACTTGCGAGGCGCGCGCTTTCCTCTGTAGGCTTGGGACGCGTGCGCATTCCAGACCGCTGGCGGGTGGCGCGCGCGTCTGGGAGGCGGAATTCCGGGCTTGACATTTGCTGGCCAAAAGAATCCCCCAACAGCTATAATATCATCTTCTGTTCGACCACTTGATTCTCACAGCTCCTTTCTGCCATTTTTGAACATCATATTATTGCTTAACTTTGCTTGTGATCAACACTTTCCATGGCTTCCAATTCTTTTGCCCTTGATGCCAAGGTTGTTAGTGGTTATGAAAAGGACTTGGGCACTTTCGTGTATTCTTTCAAGACCCATCCCAAGAAGGCCTTTATTAAAGACTTCGGGTTCCGAATTCTTTTCACCTTGCGGACGTTGAAGCCGGATTGGGATTTGTTGAGAGCTGCCGCGGCTTTCTAGGATTGCGACAGCCATGCCTTCAACTTTTCAGCTAATGAAATGGTGCCGACTGTTGATGATTTCGGGGCCATCCTTGGCATGCCTTTGGCCGGTCGGATTGCGTCCCTAAATATCACCGTGGTGCCATTGAATCTTGGGTTGAGTTACTGAATCTCCCTGTTGAGGACGTGAGGAAGATGTTGCACGGTACTGTGATTGACATAACTGAGTTGCCGATGTTCTTCAGTTTACACTCGGAGGATCCGGTGGTTCAATCTTTCAAGAGGAATGCCATGGCCGCTTGTCTCTTTAGTGAAGTACTGTTTGTTGCACCCCTCGGGACTGCGGATGCGCATTTGGCTGAGATTATTTTGCAAGCCAAGGAGCAACAATTTAGTGTAATCCCTCTTATTGTAGGGGAGACGTTGCACGGCCTTGATGAGTTACATAGGACGGGCAAGATGTGTCGGGGAAGCCCTTTGCTCTTGACCATATGGCTCCGAGAACACTTCAAGATTTATTCCTCGGATGGTGATTTGTCTCCTTTTGCTGTTCATAGGAGGAAGTTATTGATCCGGGATTTATCTGAAGATGGTTGGAAGAAATTCTTTGCCTCTCGGATAACCGTCGACATTGAGTGGTGCCCTCCTTCTTGGGGTCTTCGTCCTTTTGTGGAATGGATTCTTGGTTTTCAGCACGTGGTTGTACCCGGCTTAAGAGATTCTTCATTTACCAGCCAGAGCGGGTTCTGCGGCAGTTCGGTCGCCAACAGACAATTCCTTTTCCGAGGGACGGAATGCTTCGTCCAGTTGCTTACATGGGTCCTGACTTCTCGAGTGAGCTTCAGTCGGCTTGGGGAGATGACCGCAACCGTTGGGCTTTTGATCCTCTGCATCGGGGGAGTGTCTTCCTTCCCGAGAGCTACTTGGATTATTTATTTGGCACCCTTTACCGTGGCATCACTTGGGTTGATGTGCTTCGTGCTGAGTTGTTGGGAAAGGGTTTTGAGCCTAGCAGCACTTTGAGATATAGGGAGGCTGCTGCTGATTCGAGTAACATTCTCGCTGACCCTTTCGGTACTCCTTTGGATGACTTTTATGCTAGGAGACGTGTTGCAACACAGAAGGTTTCGGTGCGTATTAGTGCTCCTCCGTTACCCAAGAAGAAAAGGATTGAGAGACGATCGGGTGGTCCTTTGAAGGCTAAGAGAAAATTGGACTTTTCTTAGTACCCTAAGAGATTGCAATTAAATTAGACCACTTTGTTTTAGGATTTAATATTTTGATGTCTTTTGTTGCTCAATAAATTCGTTGTAATGGCTTGAATAATTCATTGAATGAATAAAAATTGCATTTTGTTATTTGAAGTGAATTGGGTATTTTTGATATGTTTTAGACCGCACCCGAAGGTTGCCTACGTTCCTCCAGTTGGGAGGCTCAGGTCTCCGTAGTTCAAACAAACAAAGACCATTTTTTTTTTTTGTGTGCACCCTGTTTTTTGCCTAGACCGCCCTTTCGCGTTTTCAATCTAGCGGGCTTCTTTTTTGCACGTGCTCTAATTTTTGCCTAGGCCGCCCTTGCGGGTTTTCAACCTAGCGAGCGATTTTTTTTTTTTTTTTTTATTTTTTTATGGTCTTTGTTTATTAAGCGTAGAACCTCTTGAGCTTGTCGAGGTTGACCTCCTTTAGCAGCTGGTCACCATCTAAATCCACGAGCCGGACTGCACCACCGCTTAGTATCTTTTTTACCACGTACGGACCGATCCATCGGGGTTCCCATTTCCCCAGGGGATTCATGGCATTAGGAGGATGTTGTGTTAAGACCAAATCTCCCACATTGATGTTTCGAGGCTTCACCTTTTTGTTGAAAGCTCTTGCCATCCTTTGCTGATATGCCCTCGTGCGTTCGAGTGCTCTTAACCTTTTCTCGTCGAGTAAGGCTAGCTGTTCGTATCGACTTTGCATCCAGTTGACCTCGTTGACTTAATTCTCGAGGAGGACCCGTAGAGATGGGACTTCAAGTTCGATAGGGAGTACGGCTTCAGAACCATAGACTAATGCATAAGGAGTTTCTCCTGTTGTGGACCGTATTGATGTGCGGTAGCCCCACAATGCCAATGGTAGCTTCTCGGGCCAATCCCTTCCTGTTGAGGCCATTTTCTTGACGATGGTCTCGATGGTTTTATTTGCTGCTTCAACCGCGCCATTTGCTTGGGGACGGTAAGGAGATGACTTGTGCTTGGTGATTTTGTATTCTACCAAAAGTGCATCCATTTCCTTCTCAAAGTGAGAGCCGTTGTCGGAAATGATTTCATGAGGCACGCCGTATCGGCACATGATATTAATCTTTACAAATCCGGCCACTTTCTTTGCGTTGAGGGTCCGATAGGCTTGTGCTTCGACCCACTTTGTGAAGTAGTCGACTGCCACTAGGACGAATGACTGCCCATTTCTCCCGGCAGGATGAACTTTACCGATGATGTCTATCCCCCAACAAGAGAAAGGCCAAGGTGTGACCATGTTGTAAAGTTGCGAGGGTGGAGCATGCTGCAGATTAGCATGGAATTGGCATTTGGCACACCTTTTGACTTTCTCGATACAGTCTCGTTCCATAGTGCTCCAATAGTAACCAATGCGGAGTATCTTCTTGACTAGCATAAACCCATTCATGTGGGGTCCACACTCTCCTTCGTGCACTTCACACATTATCTCTTGAGCTTCGGCCTCATTGGCGCATAAGAGATTGATCCCGTTGTGGTGCCTTTTATAGACCCGGTCCCCAATCAGTACGTACCGAGAGGCTAGCCTTTGCAGAGCTGCTTGAGACTTCTTATTGCTATTCTCGGGATAAGTGCCATCTTTGAGGAAATTCATGATATCCGAATACTACGGAGAGTTTGTTTGAACCTCGTTGATCTCGATACTCATGCAATATGCCGGACTGTTCCTTCGAGCAATTTTGAAGGGCTTCACCATTTTCCCTTTGGGAATTTCGACTAATGAAGCTATAGTGGCCAGTGCATCGGCGAAGCGATTCTTATCCCTTGGCAGGTAGTTGAAAGTGATCTCTTGGAATTGTTCAACCAATTCTTCAAGGTGTTGACCATACTGTTGGAGAGTTGGGTCTTGGGTTCGCCATTTACCCGATTGCTGATTGATAAGGAGCAAAGAGTCGCCGAATACTTCTAGTTCTGTGATGTTTCTGTCGAGAGCTGCTTCGAGCAGCCCCACTATTACATGCTTCGTACTCGGCAGTGTAGATGTCTTTTGGATCAACAAGCAATATTCCTATACCAAAGCTGTGTTTATTGGCGGCGCCATCGAAAAAAAGTTGCCACTTATTTTCCTCGGTTGCAGTACAAATTAAATGCTCGTCGGGGAACTGTACGTCTTCCCCCTTCACTTCGTCACACGGGAATTCGGCAAGCTGGTCACTAAACACTTTCCCCCTGACGGATTTTAGTGTGACGTAAGTGATATCGTAGCCGGCGAGCATGAAGTACCATTTGGCTATTCTTGTTGACATGAAAGGCTTCTCGAAGATGTAGCGGAGCGGGTCCACCTTTGCTACTAGCTTGATCGGAAAAGCTTCCATATAGTGTTTGAGCTTTGAGTGACCCAAACCAATGCTGCACATGACTTCTCTAAGACAGAGTAGTTCTTTTCGCCTCCTTGGAATCGGCGACTGACAAAATAAATGGCATTCTCTTTTGTGGACTCTCGTTGCTCTTGTGCTAACATAGCCCCTAGGGCTTCATCATTGACAGTGAGATAGAGCAAAAGAGGCTTCTCCTTGTGTGGCGGAACTAGAACAGGAGGGCACGTCAAGTAATGCTTCACTTGGTCGAAGGCTTCTTGGCACGCGTCGGTCCATTCTAGAGCCACATTCTTCTTGAGTAGCTTGAAGATTGGCTCGTACATGGAAGTGAGTTGGTGCACAAACCGACTGATGTATTGTGGTCTGCCCATGAAACCTTTGATCTCTTTCTGCGTCTTTGGAGGAGGCATGTCAATGATTGCCTTGATTTTGGAGGGGTCTACTTCAATTCCCCTTTCAGTGACCATATAACCAAGGACTTTGCCTCGGATAACCCCGAACGTGCACTTTGCAGGGTTGAGCCTCATCTTGTGTTGACGAAGCCTTTCGAAGAACTTGCGGAGATCGATTAAATGTTGACCATCGGTCTTTTTGGAGTGAATGATCATGTCGTCCACATAGACCTCGATTTCTTTGTGAATCATATCATGGAACAAGTCTGTTACGGCTCTTTGGTAGGAAGCCCCAGCGTTTCTTAACCCGAATGGCATGACTGTGTAGCAAAAGGTACCCCACGGTGTTGTGAAGGCTGTCTTATGTTGATCTTCTTCGGCCATGAGAATCTGATTGTACCCAGCGAACCCATCCACGAATGAGCGAACCTCGTAGGCAGCAGTGGAGTCGACCAGCATGTCGATGTTGGGGAGTGGAAAATCATCCTTTGGGGAAGCTTTGTTCAAATCCGGAAGTCCACACAAACTCGAACCTTGCCGTTTGCCTTTCTGACTGTCACGATGTTGGCTAACCATGTCGGATACTCGATAACCTTGATGAAACCCACACTGAGGAGCTTCTCAATCTCTTCCTTGACTTGCAGAGACCATTTTGGCTTGATTTTTCTGAGCTTCTGCTTTACTGGCTTGGCATCTTCTCTGATCGGAATTCTGTGCTCCGCTACCTTTCTGTCCAAACCTGGCATGTCTTTGTATGACCATGCGAACACATCCACGAACTCCCGTAGTAGTGCAGTCAATCTGTCTCTGTCGTCCCCTTGAAGAAGCTTCCGATCTTAGTTTCTCTTGGCTCTTCTTCGGTACCCAGATTAACAACATGCAATTCTTCGTCAGCCTCTGGACCATTCTGACCACGACTACGGACTTGTTGAGCAAGTTCATTTAAGTATGTTGTGTTTTCGTGGTCTATTTCATCATAATTTGAATCGTTATTAACTTGTTTGTTAAGTTCATTATTAGTTAATTCATCATTTATGATGTTTGCAATCTCAGGGTACTCAGAAATATCAAATTTTTCATTAGCAAAGAAAAGAAACACACGCTCGGCTATGGCCTCCAAATCCTCTTGGGTGAGGGTATTAGAGACACTCTCGGACTCGAAAGTAAGTGTGAGCCGCTCTTCCTTTGTTGCTGTGCGGGGTATGCAACCCATTTCTTGGACTAAGAATTCTTCAGATACCACGGGCCCTTTCGTTGAATACCAATTGTTGATCGGCTCGAGCTTGGCGGGATCTCACTGATAGTCTCATTCATGATGACGGTGTCGTGGATGGCGTTAACTTGGCATTCATTCATTATGGCAAGCTCTTCGAACATGGATGCTAAATCTGTCAGTTCTTCCCCCACGATGATTTCTGTCTCGGACTCTATAGTCACCTTCCTTCCCCACCATTCACGGGGCGACATGGGAGTTGGTTCCCTTTCGGATTTCTGGATCTCACAATCGGAGAAGATTTCGAGACTGGGCTTTTTGACCCCCTTATTGTTAACCCATGGCTCGGGAAAGATCATGTATGGAACGTCTTCCCCTTGGCGGACAAAATAACCATTCAACGTCTTGCGGTAAGGCCTTAGATTAGGGACCTCATAACGACGGCCTTCTTTAGGAGCTCGGGCCTTTTCATTCTTGATCGCTTGCTCTTGTTTCAAGTCTTCTTTGGAAGGCTCGTACCCCAAACCGAAGGTGTCTTTGACAAATGGGACTTGCACAGGATGTAGGATTCCTTGTTGATATTTCCCTAGGCCTAAACCAGGGAAGTAGTCCATATTCCTCATCATGCGGAGGACTTTGTGGTTGTTGGGGGGTCCATGATCCGTTTCCCCCTTCTTTGTCAATGGCGTTGATTGAGACGCCGGAGAGAGTGGAGTCTGGTAGACCGTGCTGAACTTGGTGGACGGGCTCACCTTTTCTGTGGATAGTGACGTTTTCGGCCATGACGGTCACTATTTCATCACCATTTCGGATCTTGACACATTGGTGGAGAGTTGACGGTAAGACATTAGCACTGTGAATCCATGGTCGACCTAAAAGTAAGTTGAACGAGGCCAGGATATCAAGCACTTGGAATGGAACGGACACGACCATGCTCCCAAACTCAATGTCTATTTCAATCATGCCCATGACTGTACGGGCGGTGCTGTCATAACCTCGGATTACTTGAGTAGAAGGCTTCAAATCGGAATCCTTAAGCCCCAGTATGCCCATGATTCTGCCAGGCATGAGATTGAGTGCGGAACCACCGTCCACTAAGACTCTTGAGATGGGCCTCCCCCTTGCTCGTACCTTGAGGTAAATAGCCTCGTTGTGATCGGCACCAAATGGTGGAAGGTCCATATCGGCAAAGGTGATGACGTTGCCAAAATGAATGTGACCGATCATTGCTGTGAGGTCCTCGGGAGTAGTAATGGGAGAAATTGATGTATCATCGAGATTGCGGATGACAAGATCTCGGTGTTTCTTTGAGGATGCAATGAGGTCCCAAATAGAGATGTTGGCTTGAGTTTTCTTGAGTTGGACAAGTAGAGGATCTTCGGGAGTGTCGCGAGCTTACGGCCTTTGAGAAGAGGAGCTCGGTGCGGAAGTGGAAGGGTTGCTTGCTATGACTCGACCTGATCGAGTTAGCATGTTGACGTTCCCATCTTGCTTCTTTTTCCTATTCTCTAGTACTTCCCTCATTACCTCATCGAAGTCACTACATAACAAGAATTGTCAAGTTTATTCATAACATTGGGGCCCCCATTCACAATTGGGATTGAATGGGTGGTCCCCTTGAGTTCTCCTATCTCTATTACATTGACATGTTCGTCATTAGTTACTACAAATTCTTTCTTGTCTATGAGATCTTGAATGACATTGCGGAGAACGAAGCAATCCTCGGTGGTGTGGCCACTATATTGGTGGTAGCCACAATATTTGTGGTGAGCATGATTGGGGTGGACCGTCTTGGGTTGGTACCCTTGTATGGGAGTGACTTGACCCTTTGCTTTGAGGACTTCAAACACTTCGGTTTGAGTCATGCCTTGGAGAGGCGTGTAGACACGGTCATTTCGAGACTTCTTCCCTTGGGGTGGAGGAACCTTTTTGTAATTCCCCTTGTCAATAGTGACGGCGTTGACCGAGGCCTCTTTTGTGGAGTTGGAAGCGGCCTTGTATCGGTAGGTAGGAGTGGTCTTCTTAATCTCCTTGAGCAAGTCATCCATGCGTACCCCCGCCTCATACATTTGGGAGAAGTCGGAGTAGCAAGCCCCACTTAGGTGGGTGCGGAGATCAATCTTGAGACACTTGAGAAAGATGTCCATTTGCTCTTTTGTGTTCGGCCTCTCAACAATTTCAGAGAGTTTGTCATTCCATCTCCTTGTGAAGTCAATGAAGGACTCGTTGTCTCTTTGAGTAGTGTTCTCTAGCTCTTTCCTTGTGGGCCGGTGAGTGGTGTTGCCTTGGTATTGGTTCTTGAAGGCAAGCAAGGCGGAGTCCCAATTAAGACGGACAGTGAGCGGGAGAGTAGCATACCAATCTTTTGCCGCCCCCTCGAGAGTGAGAGGAAAGCATTGAGCCATCACCTTGGGGGAGACCTTCTTCGGAACCATTGCCCAAATATAAGTCTCAATGTGAGCCATAGGACAAGAGTTTCTCTTGAATTTGCTTATGTCGGGCATCTTGAACTTATCGGGAAGAGCAGCCATAGTACTCATGAGGATGGAGGATTGATAAAGGCTTGTGTCGGAGCCTTTCCCCATGTTGAGCCCATTGAATTTTTGGTCGATGTAGGCCATGATAGAATCCACCATTTTGGGCTCATTGTTCTCGGAACTCGGCTCCCCCATTTTCTTGGTGCGGGTGTTGACATAAGGACTTTTGAACAAACCCTCGGTCCACTCGGATTCGTCATCATTATTCTTGTTCTTCCCCTTGGCAAGGTTAGTGAGCTTTTCTTTCATTAGCTCCATCTCGGCCTCGTGGGCCTCCCTTTGGCTGTCAAGGTGGGATTGCCAAATGTCGTCTTTTCTTTGTGCCTCCTTATTAAGGGTGGAGACTTGCTCTTGGAGGAGTTGGACCATGGTTGAGAGCTGTTCGAGAGACATGGTGTTGCTGCTGCCGGTCATGGTTGATGTAGGAGCTGTTGGAGTGATCTCTTCACGGACTAATCGATTTGCCGAATCCCGGTAGACTCTGTAAGTACCAATTGAACCTATATTGCAGAAGAGGCCCTTGTCAGTCTTGAGTAACACTTGCGGTCCACGAAGAGGCTTAGAACACACAGTTGGGCACACGACTCGAACCACATAAGAAAAGACTCTTTTTTTTATTTTATAAGTCGGAGGGAATGGATCCCTTTTGGGGTTTCTAAGGAAATAATGGAATCGTCACACTAGTATATAGACCATCTCGCGGTCCCATATACTCATCGGATTCCATCGCGCTTGTGAATCCTACATGTATCGGGATTAAACTAAATTAATGTAGTAAAGCATACATGCGGGGACGGATTTTTATTTTCGTCCAAAATAACCACTTTTGGGGACGGATTTTTATTGCGTCCATTTCAACAAGTTGGCATGTATGATTTGAAGACATTAGTTTAGGTAAATCTCGGTACATGGAAACTGACTTGAGTCACGGAGTGTTAGACCCTAACTAGAATTGTGTAGCTTGTGCTCGGCTTGAATATGAGGCTCAAAGGTCACCCCGGACATGTGGTCTTGAACTACGCCACGGGCTGAGGTTTACCGCTTCGAAAGAGCCAAGGTCGAGTGGAGCTTGAAACTTTCTAGGACGGGCCTCGACGGGTTTGGGGTTGGACTTGTGCGACTCGATAGTGAGCAGTTCATAGGAATATGTGCATGTAGTGTGAGGTCTAACAAGCGACAATTTTTTTTTTTTTTTTTTTTGAAAAGAAAGATAAAAAAACAAAACACATAAGCACATAAATTACAACTCCCGAATCACCCGTGTGACCGGTAAATAAAACACAAAATTAAAACAGTCCGAGGGTTCAATTCTGTTCTGATGCAGGCAACTGTGCCCACATCCCACTGTTCTGCTCAGTCACTGAAACCTGTTTCTGTTCTGGGAACCAACCCAGAAGCGTGCGCCTCTGAGTGTTGATGTGAAACGCGCGCGCATGGCGCAACGCTATTAGGAGGCGCGCGCTTCTGGTCACACCTGTCAGAATGTCAGATTTTGGACTCAGGGGATTGCCCTGGTCCTATGTTCATATTGTAACCCCTGCAGAAATGATTAGTGCAGAATAGCAGAAGAAGAAGATGAAGAACATGAAGAAGCGGGCGATTCTGGTCCTTGATGTGGGATGCGCGCGCCTTAGGCTGAAGAGGCCAGAAGCGCGCGCCTCCCCCATCAGGAATCAGAATGCCCAGAAAAGATGTAGATTTCGATCAGAATGCAAGTTTAACGCACAAATCTCCCCAGCGGAGTCGCCACTGTAGATACCCCGGGGAGCCACGGCTTTAGGCTAGAGCGGTGAATTATCCTAGGATGTCTAACTTGATTTTAGAGTCGCCACCTATGTTTTGAGGAACATAAGAAAAAGCTATTGATAATAGCCTAGATTTGATTACGAAAACAGAGATTCTTTGTTTTGAGGTTCGGGGGTTAGATTACGAGATGGGAAGTACCGAAACACCCATCTCGCCCAACTAAAGTTGGTCTTGCTTGATCAAAATCTACATGAATGAAAATGTTCTTCTTCTTCTTCTTTAAATCATAAAAGGGGGGTTTAAAATAGAGTTTGGAATGTAGGAGATAACTCCTTAACCAACCTCAATGAGATGAGGTGATCATTAGAGTCATGTCCCAAAATTATTTGGGTGATTGCACATTTGATTAGAGTAAAAGAGAGAGAGGAGATGAAGTAGAAAAGAAAGGAAAAGTTGGGCTTTTACCTACAATTTGAAGACCTTCAAATATTGCTTGATGAGATCATTGGAGAACCTTTAGAAAGTAGTATTGGTATAGTTTTTGTAAGTTCAATTTTCGGTCCTTGAAAATGGAGGTAAAGGGAGGTTTTTATAGGTGAAAGAGGGGTGTTTTTGGTGCCAAAACTCAGTCACCAAGAAATCCTTCCCGGGCAAAATCCTGTAAATTGAGCAAGGGAGAGAATCCTGGCCAGAAATCTGTAACTGACGCCCAGAGGCGCGCGCTTCCTAATTTGGGGGCGGGAGGCGCGCGCGCCTGGCTCCTCCTGTCGGAGGCGCGCGACTCAGAGAAGGCAATTTTGACAGAATGGACTAGAAAATCAGCCCTGTCATTCAGTTTAGTGCCTAGACTTAACGAAGTCAGTCAGGAACTTAATGGAAGTGACAGAAACTAACGAGAAGCACTTAAAATGGGGAGAAACACAAGATCAAATGTGCAATCGGGGTGTGCGGTCCAAGGCGGGGTGTCTACACCCGCATGTATGCTTTATGATATTAATTTAGTTTAATCCTGTCACATGTAGGTATCACAAGCGTGGTGGAATCCGATGAGTATATGGGACCGCGAGATGGTCTATATACTAGTGTGACGATTCCACTATTTTTCTAGAAACCCCAAAAAAAGACTATGTCCTTCCGACTTTGTAAATAAAAAAAAGAGTCATTTTCCTTATGTGGTTTGAGTCTTTCTCTTGTTCGTGGGTTAAATCATTGGATTCAAAAGGTATTTGTGGGACCACCCTAAGATCAACCATGTTCTCTCCATAGGTCCAATGGCTTCAAGCGGCAACAACAACAATGGTGAGAATACTTCCGTGTCCAACGAAAGGCTCTTCAACATAATAAGAGCCATGGGGGAACAAATGGATAGCCTTGTCGAGGATGCCCGCTGCAAGGATGATTTATGGCAAGCCCGTCTTGATCTCGAGAGGAGAATTCATAAGGAAGAAGTGTCCGAACTTAAGGCCCGTTTACAAGAGTTCACCGACAACAAGGCAAAGGTCAACGGTAAGGCATTCAAGTGGCTCGCCTCTCAAAAGTCACAAAGGTTCTACCAACGACCGTGTCTACACTCCCCTCCAAGGCATGACCGTCACCAAGGCCTATGAAGATCTCAAAGCAAAGGGACAAATTTCTCCTCTCCAAGGGTACAAGCAACCACAACCATTGCGTCACAACCATGCCCACCACAAGTGGTATGACTATCACCAATGCAGCGGTCATCTTACCGAGGATTGCTTCTCCCTCTGCAACATCATCCAAGACTTGATTGACAATGGTGAATTTACCGTAGGTGAAGAGAAACCGTTAGAGAATGGCAACATGCAAGAACTCATCAAGGAAGAGGCTCAGATTTGAAATGGGGTTTCAACAAGAGATCATGCTACAAGGCCGACAACAACAATCTCCGTTTCTCTTTCTCTACCAAGTAGTAGGAATAAAAAAAAAAAAAGAAAAGTCAAAAGTCCTCTTAAGTGTGCATTAATGTTTTCTCTCGTCCTATGTTAAATGTTCGAGTCCATTGAGTCATCAAATAAAATTCGTTCTTGTCCTCATACACTCTTCCAAGTTGTTCAATTAATTCTTGGTAAAATGATGAAAAAAAGTCTAAACAAGTTTTGGAATGAAGGCCATCGCTTGAACGCCTAGGGGCTAAACATCAACGACGTCATCAACAACGAAGACATCAACAACAACGAAATCAAGACAAAGAAAGGTGGAGCAACAATCATGAAGCAAAGTTTTCAAAAGGGGAATAAAAAAAAAAAAAAAAAAAAAGAGCTCGCTAATTTGAAATCCTCATATCAACCTAGGCAAAAGTTAGAGCACAAAAAAAATATGATGAAAAGTGAAAGAATTCCCTCTCAGATCAACATCCACCAACGAAGGACGAAGCGACATCAACAAAAATCACGATGAAAGGAGCATCAACAAGAACTACGGTGACCTGAGCCTCTTCACTGGAGGAACGTAGGCAACCTTCGGGTCCGGTCTCATGCAAGAAAGAAGATATGTTTAGCCCTAGCGCGTTATGGTGATCGGCCTTCACCTCGAACTGGTCAAGACATCTTTGTACGATTCATTTTCCAATGAATTAATCACCTCAAGATTGAACAACTTTCTTAGATTTGGAATCGCTTTCCATTCCTTGTCGAGTCTAGGGGTTTCTCTTCTTTTTGCGATACTCCCAGTTTCTTGCAATCAAACTGGTGCTTTCTTTCTCTTCTCTCTTAATGACTTACTTGCCTTCGTGAGTCATATTCAAAAAAATATATACATACATGATGTCAATATTAGGGACACTTCCCTAGTCGAGTCAATGTCACTCATCTTTAGTGACAAGAGGTCTTTACCGCAAAATCACATGTCTCTCATCCTCCGCTAGAGTCAATGCACACTTCCTCATTAATCGAGTCAAAATGAAGATGCAAAAGAGATGCCCGCTAGATTGAAAACCCGAAAGGGCGGTCTAGGCAAAAAGCAGGGTGCGTCATAAAAAAAATGAGAGAGTGAGAGAGAGAAGGGAAAGAGAAATGGAGATCTCCGGCCTCTAAAGAAGACAACTGCACAAGTTCTACATTGGGTCTCCTCAGCAAGTCAATCCCCACCGAGCCAACTTTGGAATTGCAAAAGGCTTGACGAGATATGGCACCATCAAAGGTCATTTTGGGTTATTGAAAGATTGTTCTTGCAATGTGCATCTTTGGGCTCATGAGAAAAAAAGCCCGTGGTAACCAAGATCCATCCGAGAACGAGCCTATCATTGAAGGGGTACGAGGTTGCACAAAATAATCCCCAGCTAGTCAGTTGGTTTGGGCAGCGAGCAACAACATGTAATTCAAGATTCTACAAGCATGTCCCTCTAAAGTATGCCGAAAGACTCCCGATAATGGAGTAGCTCTTGCCATGTCCCCTTGTGTTTGTTCCCCCACACGAGGACGAGTCTCTTGTTTTGCTCAACAAGTAATGACGCCCTAGGGGCTATGTGACTCGAGAATGAAATCTTCTCTTGCTTCATTTGACAGTTAATGAGCCATAGGGCTACGCTCAAGAAAGATGTGTGAGACTATCCTCAAAGTCTCTCAAAAGGAATGTTGAGAAGCACCTTCTTGTCATGTATGCCTATACTTGTTGCCCCGATCAAGGATAGGCCGTTCTCGTTCCATTCCTAATCAATGGTGTCACTCTAGAGGGTACGATCAAGTTTTAAAGGCTCCCTCGGCAAGAAGAAATTCACTTCACTGTCCCCAGCGAAGTCATGTGCAACATTGGAAGCTTCCTCAATTCTGCACCGAAGGTCTCAAGGGGCTTCGCAATCTACAATCTTTTGGGCTACGGCATTACAATGATACAAGCAAAGGGCAATATTGGGGCTTCGCAACCGACAGTCTTTTGGGGCAGCAATGCTCAAGCAATGCTATGTGGAGTAGTCTTATGGCCCCATGAAAGAGATCAAGCTTCAAGGGTCCCTCAACACTTCCAGTCAAAAGGCCTCTTGGTTTTAAATGAAGGCTCCGATGATATGAATGAATTTGATGATTCTTGTTAGAACTCACAGCGAGATTATGAAGGAAGTCTTAGAGAAAAGGAAAAAGATTCAATATGCTAGACTCACCCGGCTGAGTTATAGCGGGCAATGCCAATATGTTAACTCTATAAGCAGAGTTACGGCCAATCCCAATGTTTCTACAATACAGCACCCCCTTCTCCAAGATCAAAAGCACAGGCTGCATCCGAAGATCCGCCATCGGTTCAACTCAAGAAGACTCAAGCAAACATACCATTCGAGACATTATCACACCAAGACTTTATCATCTGCAACAACATCACCATCTCCCACGAGACGTCTCCCGAAGACCGAACTACATTTTCAACATGGACCTTCCGCCATTTGGGTATCAACCACAAAAAGGGCCATCCATCTCCAAGCAAGAAAAAGAAGGAGATCGCCTTCAAGAGTTCTTCCCAATAGCGCCATCCGCTCCCAACATAATGCTAAGCCGATTCCAAGAAAATTTGAGGCTTCACACCGCAAGGTCTCCACATCCTACCATCTACAAACTTGATAAGCCCATGACATTTGGGGCCTAGAAATCTCTCAAAGCTTGGTATCAATGATCTTCTCTTGGGGCTTGCCCACGTCAACAACAAAAGACAGTTTATTTGAATGGGCTAAGAGTTGATTCATCTTGGGGCTTCATAAGCCACTCAAAGTTCAGCATTCGAGGGGATTTACAAACAGCAACCCCTTGGCATCTCGGCATCAATAGTCCTTTTGAAGCCCCATGAACGACAAATCTCTTGGGGCTAGACATCAATTTCGTTGGACACCACGGCAACAACGACAGAATTCAACAAGGCAATCCGGACTTCGATTGAACACGACTTGATCTTGGGTTGGCTTTACAAATACACAATGGTTAAAATGGTTCACCCACGAACTAAAAAAAAAAATCTTTTTCTCACATGTGTGCATATTCTTTTCTTTCTAATTAAAAAAAAAGATTTTATTTTCTTTTTTCTTTTCTTGCGCAAAATTATGTGTTTCCTTTTTTGCTTTGCTCCTAGTATTCTCCCCCACCATTCTCCATCATCCTTGAACTACGCTGGTCTGATTCTCTTAAAGGGATACGTAGGCAGCCTTTTGGCACGACCAACCCATTACCCAGAATACCATCTCACCGATACTCCATCAAAGGCAAAAACAATTCATCATCACCAACATCATCATTCTCCATCCAAAGCATGGACATTCTTCATCAAAAGCATCAAGGCATCCACCACCACAACACTAATCTATCCAACGGCAATGGTAAGTGAAGGTATGAATACATCCGAGGCTTTCCTCAAATCACACCGCACACAAAATCACTTTCTCCATTCTTACAAAAATTCTCTCTCATGCAAAACTACCTTCAAGTCACATCACACCACAAGCACAATTTCTCTCATAACTGCCATTTCACATCTCATACATGTCATAAGCACATATACCTGCAAAGCACACACTTAACAGGTACCACCACAAGGTCAACAGCATCTGCAACTCAAGGCACTTCATCCCCAGCAGAAAGTGATCCACCGTCAACTACGCCTGCATCCCATAGAGTCAAACAATTACAGTTCAATGACAACAACTCGGTCCATAGTGAGCCACAAAATCACCACCTTTCCATCAAGCAACACAACAATATCACATATAGGCAGACGGAGCCTCGGTTCCCGCCATCCGCAAACGGATCTCGCTTCAGCAAACGGATCCCGCATCAGCAAACGGATCCTGCTTCAGCATACGGATCCCGCATCAGCAAATGGATCCCGCTTCAGCAAACGGATCCCGCTTCAGCAAACGGATCCCGCATCAGCAAACGGATCCCGCTTCAGCAAACGGATCCCGCATCAGCAAACGGATCCCGCATCAGCAAACGGATCCCGCATCAGCAAACGGATCCCACTCAGCAAACGGATTCCCCTTCAGCAAACGGATCCCGCATCAGAAAACGGATCCCGCATCAACAAACGGATCCCGCTTCAGCAAACGGATCCCGCAATCAGCAAACGGATCCCGCTTCCAGCAAACGGATCCTGCCGTCAGGAAACGGATCCCGCTTCCAGCAAACGGATCCCGCTATCAGCAAACGGATCTCGCTTTCAGCAAACGGATCCCGCTTTCAGCAAACAGATCCCCAGATCCTGCTATCGGCCACGGTGGGCCGCTTCGTGTCACCGAACCCATTTTATTAGTAAAAGTCGCTCACACAGGGAGCTCACCTCTATCTCTCGCAATTTCAAATTCTTGCTTTATCGAGTCTTTGTTTTCTCTTGTCGATGTCCTCGGCGGTCGTCTTTCTTTCGTCGACGCGTTTTGCTTTGCAATCCACGTCGCCGAGGGGCACACCCCGCCTTGGACCTCTCACCCCAATTGCATACATAGTATTTTTATTTAACTTGTTTTTGCTAATTTCTGTTACTTCCATTAAGTTCCTAACTGATTCCGTTAGTTTTGGACTAAACTGCATAACAGAGTTAACTTTTAGAGTCATTCTGTCATTCTGTTATTTTTACCCGCGGGCGCCTCCGACATGTCAACTGGCCGCACGTGCTTCTCGCCCCAAAGGCCGAACTCGCGCGCTTCCCATTATTGCAGTTACGGATTGCAGCCTTTTCCCTCCATTTTCTTGATCACAAACACTCCCTTTTTCATCCACATTCATCCCCCCTTATTTCATAACTCCCAATCCCACATTCTAAGCATTTTCTTTAAATCAAAATATTTCATTTTTATTTTATTTGATTTTCTTTTATTTCTTTTATTTATTATTTTATTTATCTTATTTTTGATTGGTCAATTCCATTTCACATGGATGATCATATTTTCCCTCCAACCTTTCCCTATCCTTTTTACCTATAAAAAACCACTTTCTTCTACCTTAAAAAGGACCTTCTCTTTTGACTTGAAATCTCTACAAATATACACTATACACAATTCTCCCAAGAATTCTCTTTACAAGAGTTCTCCCAACAAGAGTTTAACACAACAAAACTCTATACAAATTGTTCTACAACAATTGCCTTACAACAACACCATTTTCAAGTCCAAGTTTGAAGTCCTCTTTCTTAAGGTATTTTATTCTTCTTCTCTTATTTTCACATGTCTTGGTAATGTATGCAATACCCATCAATGGGACATGACCAAATGACCACTTTACTACATTAAAGTTGGTTAAGGTTATCTCCCAACATTTTAATCTCTACTTTAATCTCCCCATTTCATTATTAATGTAATTGTTAGGATAATTCAACATGTAATCTTTAGCATAAATTAAATCAATAAAATCATTTGTCTTTTTATTTCCCCTTTCTTTTCATTTTAATTGTTAGCACTTTTTATTGAATGACATTTAGCATTAGAACACCAAAAGTAGCAAGACCCGCGTAAGCGGGGCAGAGTGGGTGTTTAAGTACTTCCCACTCCGTCACCTAACCCCCGAACCCTTCTCTTCCCGAATCTCTGGTTTTTGTATATAAAATTGGCTCTTCTTAGGTTTTCTCGCGTTCCTATAAAATGTGGGTGGCGACTCTAAAATCAAGTAGACATCCTTGGATAATTCACCGCTCTAGCCAAGTGGGGTTTTCCCGGGGTATCTACATTACCGAAATGATACAACTTTATCAAAGTTCGCTTATCTTTAATAGAACATATCACAATCCTTTTGTCCACGATGTCATTTAGCGTAAGCCGTGGTCAATGGTCAACTTACAATGCTTAATACTTTTCTCGATTCCAAATAGTTTGATAATACAAATGACATTGATCATATCAATTCGTTTGAGCACGGCCATGCATTTCATTAACACTATTCATCGAGGGGCCCAAGCTTGACATATCTCACTAGGAGGGATAAATCCCATCTTGACTTATTACACTTCCCTACATAGCTTCGATCATCCAATCATATCATTTATAATTACTTGGTTAAGAGTAACGTTTGAATATGTCAAACATAATCTCCATTATGTAGAAGATCGTAATAATCTCAGGTCTTAGGATTCTAATGATATAACTATTTAGAGGTTTAATTATGACATTTTGACCATGACATAAACCTCATAGTTGGGACATGTCCAGTATGTGTTCCCCAACACATGCCCATAAGTTTAACTTGTATCTCATACACATGATCATCATATGATCATCGAATTAAACTTATACTAGTTCTTCATACGTACTAGGGATGGAGATTATTATTATAATAAAACATATAACAACAAATAATAATCCAAACATCTCTTTATACAAATGAAAAGTGATAACAAACATTGTCAAACAACGTGCCAAACGCACGTTTTCGGAGTGGCTAACGCGTGACAGAGACGGCTGGCGCGTGAGAGGACTGAAGCGAGAGTGGGGCGTGCGTGCGTGGCACATGGAGCGGCTGGGATATTTATTTTTGGTTATTTTTGTTTTATTTTTATTTTCCTTTCAATCCTTATTAGTTTAGGACTTTCTTAGGTAATTAAAATAGGCTTCATTTATTGTTTTTCATTCTAGACTTCAACAAAATTTTAGATCTAGGTTTTTATTCTTTTTCCATGGAGATTTCAAAGCTTTGGATGAGGAACTAAAATCCAAGCTTTGGGTTTGAATCTTGAACCCTCTTTTTGTTTAATTTGAGGTATTTTTCTTTTCAATCTTTTTATCTCTATTCATAATTTTACTTGTGATTATTCTAGATTTATTGCTAGGGTTTTTAGACTTGATCAATCTAATTTCTCTGGTTAATTTATCTCTGCTAGAATTTTTTATGACTGTGCCAGTGTAGAAATTCACAAGTAGCATCTTTATGATTTATGCATGTGCCATGGTAAATTGTGAAGTGGGTAAAATTAGACGATTATCTATATGAAATAATTGTAGAAAGCGTGCTTGATCTTAGTTTCTTAAATCGTTTATCAATTAATATTGAGATCTAGACTGTGCTAGTTAGATTAATTTATTAATTAGGGTTTCTAGTGAGTGTGCCACTGCTAGTAACTATTCTGAAAGAAGAAACAGAGATTGAAATAGATCTCGTGATCAAGTGAATAGGGTAAAAAGTGAAAAGAGATATCGATGATAATTGAATAATTAGGTGGGGATGTAATCAAATCTGAAGTATTTCTTAATTATTGTTTTTGCTTATAGTTATTTAAATTTCTGTTTTTAGGATTTAATAATTACAATTCCCCCCCCCCCCCCAATCTTGTCAAGTGACAATTGCGTAAAAAAATAACCGTTCTTCGTGGATTGATTCTGGACTTATCCTAGCTACATATTTTTAGAACCTAGTCCAGGTTTAATTTGTAGGTGAGCGATTTAGTCTATCAAATTTTGGCGCTGTTGCCGGGGAACGGTGTTTATTTATATACGTTCTTATTTTATTTCTTGTTCTTTTTATTTTTATTTGTTTTTAGTTAGCTTAGTTTTATTTTTAGTTAATTTTAATTTTTTTTTTAGTGTGGTACCTCGTATGGTCCACACCCGTTCTACTAACGATTTGCTTGTAAGTCTTGACCCAGAAATCGAAAGATCTCTCAGGAAGGGATTAAAACAAAACAGGAAACACAAAGCAATCTTATTAGCAGAAAAGATGGGGGACAACGAGGCACCAAAGACACTGAGGGAGAGGACTGGCCTGAATTGGAGGGAGCAACCTCATGCAGTCAAATTCCCTGCTCTACCTACTGGGGTTACATTTGAGTTGAAGCCGGGTTTGTTGAGTCAATTACCACACTTCATGGGTATGCCCAGTGAAAACCCAAATCAACATACTCCGTCCGTCCCAGCTCAGTTGACACCTTTTGATTAAAACTGATCAACTTAGGGTCCTTTTGACCAACACTTTATAGAAATATTTATGTTCCAAAAAAAAAAATTAAAGTTATTGAGAGGATTTTTAATGGTGATCATTTTAAATTTTTATTTATTTATATTCGGCTCATAAATATTTATATAAAGTGTTGGTCAAACCGACCTTAAGTTGACCAGTTTTGGTCAAAAGGTGTCAAGTGAGCTGGGACAGAGGGAGTGTATCCCAGTTTGTGCGATTTTGTTAGAGTATGAAGCCTGCGGAACTTCCCATTGAGTATCTCCTAAAAGGGGCGTCCCATTTTAAGAGTCAAAATCCTAAAATAGGAAGTGGGTCTTACATGTCATACTCACAACAATTATCCACTAACTCTTCTATACTCCACTTTTTTTCTCTCCTACCCAACTATCAACACTTACAACACATCACCTTTTCTTAATTCTTGAACCCACCCATTTTTTTGACTCTTAAAATGGGACGGAGGGAGTATATGTTCTCCCTCCGTCCCAATTTAAAGTTCCTAGTTTGACTTTTCACATAGATTAAGAAAAGTTAAATGTTATGAGTATGAAAAGTAAAGTGAGAGAGAGAAAGTGGGTAGGGAGTTTTTGTTGTGAAAATGATAAGTGGGTCCCACTTTCCATTTTAAGTAATAAAGCAAAGTAAGAACCTTAAATTGGGATATACCAAAAAGGAAAATAAGAACCTTAAAGCGTTAAAGCGGAAGCTGGACAGAGGGAGTACTTTATAACACATGTGATTTAATCACTTATCCAAATATTATTTGTAAAATTTATCTTCTTTCCATTTTTAGCTGTCTCCGTTGGATTTGCAATTGGTGCTACAGTCCTCCCTCCTCAATTGTGTGATAACTTCTCATTTTACAATTATAGGACGAGCAATACTAGGGGCATAAAACAAAATCACAAAATCATGCTCACACAATGAGGTGACGATATTTTATTGGTTGTAGCGAAAGTGAACCCGCCACACTCTAATTAAAAACACAAATAAAATCACTACACCTAAGATTTTATGAGTGAGATTTTGTGATTTTTTTGTGCCCCTAGTATTATTCTTATATAGGATATCTAAGACAGTTGGGAAGTGTCTTAACCAGAAAGAATGGCATGACAGTCTAAAGGCATGATGGGATTACTTAATTGAATGAGAAATAATGCTAGGGGCACAAAATAAGGTCACAAAATCTTGCTCACACAATAAGGTGGGGATATTTTATTGGTTGCATCGATAATGGACCCGCCATACTCTAATTAAAAAGACCAATAAAATCATTACAATTAGGATTTTGTGAGCAAGATTTTGTGACTTTTTGTGTCCCTGTTATTATCCTAATTGAATATAACTGTGGTTATGATGACTTTTCAGAATTAATCTTTCCTATGCATTTGCAGTTGTTGTTGTTTTTTTTTTAATGTAAATATTGCGAATTTTACCCTCTATTTGGGCATCTCAATTATTCAATTAGCATATTGGTAAGGGTAAATTGCAATTTGGTTCCTGACATTTACATAAGTTTGCAATATTGCTCCCAACAGTTCAATTTTGCAATTCGGTATCCTAACATTTACATTTTTTAGCAATGTGGCTACAAAACTAACACCCAGTTAAAATTCTAACCAAATAACACTCATGTGACTAGCACATGTTTATTAAATGGACAAAATGGTCATTCTCAAAAGGCCATGTGCCGTTCATGTGAGGTTTTCTTTTGTTATTTACCTTATTCATTTTGTAGTTTAAAAAATATAGATTAAATTAATATTGAGTATATATACTTGTATTTATAATTTACGTATTCCTTACAAAGTCATTTATTTTTCTAACCATAATTCAATATTTTATTTTAATAATAAAAAAGAAACCAAAATACTTTAAAAATTATATAATTAGAAATTAGAAATATTTCGTAAAAAACAATTAAATATATATAAATACATTTTATGTTAGATTATTACTCAAATAATTATGCACGCTCATTTACGATAATTTATTAAGCAATTTGAAGCGAAATAAATTTTCTTAAATATTTTTCTTCAAGTGAAAGGAAATAAGTAATGATCTTATTGTTGCAAATGACAGGATAGGAAAGTAATTGTTTAGTCTAAATTAATCAAATTAAAATAAGAGAGAAGTTTTACGATTTAGTTTGTGTTGTGGGTAAAATTTCAAGATGTGTCTACCTTCGACTCCCTTCAAAGATTGCAACGCCTTGAACGACAGGTATATTTTACATTACTGATTATTCACTATTTCGATAATAATTTTGCAGGTGGTGAACAGCAATTAAGCACATGGGATAAGTCATTTTAACAACCGTCTGAGGCCTTATTGACCACGTCAACCATGTCAAGAGATGAGGCCCGGGTTGATAGGATAGTTGGTTATTTTTAGTATTAGAGTTTTTTGTTATCTAGAAGTGTATATAAATAAAGACATGGAGGTACACCAAACACACACTGACATACGCCTAGAACTCTTGTAAACCTCCATTGTTCTCAAAAGTTAATGTGATTAATACAACCGTTTGGGGAAGGAAGGTGCTCTTAATCACCTCCCGAGGTTTTGTGCCGGCGAGATTATTGTCTCAAGGGCTTTCCTCGTTACATCTTTGAGCCATTCTTTCAATTCTTTAGATTAAACTCCATCCGTCCCTCCTTTATTTTTGATTTCCAATCAAGATCGAACTTCATTGTTTTTTCTACCAAAACAGTTTGGCGCCCACCGAGGGGCCCTGGTTTTAAAAATCTATTGAATTGTCGCTTCGAAATGGCTACTCAACCTATGATCTCCGGCATTACCAAGCCAACCAGCCCTACTACTGGCACTAGCACTCAATCTGGGGGCAATGCTCCAAAGGCGTCGGTGGCGCTTTCCAGTGGGTTGCCACCTCCTCCACCGCTGGGGGCAGGTAAGAAGCAACCATCCCCCAGCCCTGATCACGAGCTCAAGAACATGCTGACCCAGATGAAGCACCCGTTGGATCAACAGGGCAAAAGTACATCTTTGATAGCTGAGGCCATGGTAAAGATGCAGAAGGAGAAACAGGCCTTATCTGAAAGGATGGATTCAGTATCTCCTATACGTCCCCGAGTCCTAGATTTTGGTGCTGGCTCTTCGGTGTTCAATGAATTCATTCCCATGAGTTCAACAGTGAATGCACAAACTACATCATCATTGGGACATACGTCTTCTATGATGCCAACATCTGTCGCTCCTACTATCTTCGACCTCACAGGAGAAGGAAACACTTATTCATCCCCTATGCCTAATGTGTCTGAAACACCTCAAGGGGGACCCATCTTCACCAGCAGCACGATTGTAACATCTTCAGCTGGCACTACCCCACCGTTTGGTAACTTTAATTATGCAAATTCTTTTGATAATATTGCTCGTACCACTAATCCTTTTGCAGGTAACTATATAGCAAGTCAACTCCAAGAGTTAAGAGATTTGGTGATGAATGTACCTGGTGTCACTCCACCCATCCAACAGGTTTCTCCAACATGTTACAATCAATCATGCTTCATTCCAGCTATAGCACAAATCGACATCCCCAAAGGCTTCAACATCCCAAGTAGGAAGTTGTATGACGGAAGCAGCGATCCTAAAGATCATGTCGCACACTATCAGGAGAAGATGGAGATCGTTAGAGTACCTTTGCAGTACAGGGAAGCTTGTTTATGCAAAGGATTTGGCTCAACATTGGTCGGACCTGCATTAAAGTGGTTGATTCGTCAACCACCAGGATCTATTGGTTCATTCGCCCAGCTTGTCAACATGTTCAATAATCAATTCTCCTGTAGCAGACAATTCGAAAAGCTTACTAGTGATCTCTGCCGCATTGTTCAGCAACCTAATAAGGCTTTGAAGGATTATGTCAACCGATTTAACAAAGAAATCCTAGAGATACCCAGTCTCGATATGGCGATGGCAACGGAAGCATTTAGAATGGGCCTGAAGAAGGACACACCATTTTACGAAGAGTTGGTGATGAACCCTTGCAAAAAGATGGAAGATGTACGCAACAGAGCATTAAGATTCATCAGGCTTGAAGAGGACAAGGTGCAGCAGTCAAAGACCTCCGGAAAATCTTCAGCATATGACAATCCTGACCGGAAGATCGAAACATCTCACCAGAGGAATCACAGATCCAGACCATATCACAGAAACAATCCTGATAAGATCAATTCTGTTGAGGATGAAGATCAGGATGAAACTCACTGTCCAAATATTTCTGACTATTGTTTTTCTATTGATATTGCAGGAATCTTGTGTGCAATGAACAATCTTGGAGACAAGGCAAGGTGGCCAAGGAAGAATGACAAACCTACAGGATGGAAGGATAAATCAAAGTGGTGTGCCTACCACGAAGATTTCGGACATCTTACCGAGGACTGCATCGCCTTGCGAAAAGAATTGAGCTACTTGCTTTCTAAAGGCTATCTTAAAGAGCTTCTCAGTCACAGAAAGAACAAAGCAGAAAACAAGGAAGCAGTTCCTGAGAGACCATCTTCTCCCCCACCAGTAACTAAGGTAATTAATATGATTAGTGGTGGTTCTGATATTTGTGGTACTTCTTACTCTGCAGCCAAAAGACATGCCAAAGATTCCAAAGATGAGAAGCTAAGAATTCAGAAGAAGATCCCTAATTCAGACTCTCAAGATGCTGTCACCTTTGAAGAAGAAGATCGTGCAAATGTCCTAGACCCTCATCATGATGCTCTGGTGATTGCATTGCAAATTGCAAACTGCAAGGTGAGAAGAATTTTGGTAGATGGGGGCAGTTCTGTAAATCTTATCACGGTGGAGGCACTGAAAGAGATGAACATCCCAATGGAGAACGTAACCAAGAGGACTTTGGTTCTTGTGGGATTCAGCGGAGAAACCAAGGATACTGTGGGAGAGATTATGCTTCCAGTATATGTGGAAGGTGTTAACTCCATGGAGCGGTTTTGTGTGATAGACTGCGCCACTAGCTATAATGTTATAATGGGAAGGCCCTGGATCCATGCTATGAAGGCTGTACCATCAACTTATCATCAGTGTCTGAAGATGCCTACACCTTGGGGAGTTGTTACAATCTTTAGTGATCAGCAGATGGCCAAGAACTGTTACATGACTTCAATGAAGGCGTCAACATCTCCGAGACAAGCATAGCAATTACAGAAGAAGGCACGTCAGGTATTGGAGGCAAGGGAGCATGATGTGAAAGAAGTATTATAAGACCCCTCAAATCCAGACTTGAAGGTGCTGATAGGACAAGATGTACCAGCTCAATTTGAAGAAGAACTAATGACTCTTTTGAGAGAAAGAGTCAAGAGTTTTGCCTGGAAGCATGAAGACATAACAGGAATAAGCAAAGACGTTATAACCCACAAGCTCAACATTGACCCATCTTTTAAGCCAGTTCACCAGAAAAGAAGGAAATTTGCTCAAGAAAGGAACCAGATCATCAAAGATGAAGTTGACAAGTTGTTGAAAGCAAAGATGATCAGAGCAACAAAATATCCAAAATGGTTGGCTAACGTAGTTGTGGTGGAGAAGAGAGGGGGCAAATGGAGAGTTTGTGTCGACTTCACGGACCTAAATAAAGCCTGCCCAAAAGATCCTTTCCCTTTGCCACACATTGACACCTTGGTTGACGCAACATCGGGACACGAGATCTTGACGTTTATGGATGCATCTTCAGGATTTCAGCAGATTCAGATGGAACCGTCTGACCAAGAACACACCGCCTTTATTACACCCTCAGGTATATATTGTTATATTGCTATGCCTTTTGGACTAAGAAATGCAGGTGCAACATATCAGAAGCTGGTCAACATGATGTTCAAAGATCAAATTGGCGATACCATAGAGGTATACATCGATGACATGGTGGTAAAGTCAAAGAAAGCAGAGAATCACGACCGAGATTTTACAGAAGCATTGAACATCTTAGATGCTTTCGACATGAAGCTGAATCTAACCAAGTATAATTTTGGAATGAGGTCTGGAAAGTTTCTAGGCTATATGGTAACACAAAGAGGTATCGAGGCGAGCCCAGAGCAAATCAGAGCTATCATCAACTTGGCATCACCTCGATCTGTTAAAGAAGTGCAAAGATTAACTGGGAAGGTGGCAGCGCTCAATAGATTCATCTCTATCTTCTGAAAGATGCAAGCTCTTCTATGACATCTTAAAGAAGAATAACAAGTTTGAATGGACTCAACAGCATGAGAAAGCCTTCCAAGATCTGAAAGAATACCTATCAACACCACCGCTATTGGTCAAACCTGAAGAAGGCGAGCCACTATATGCATATCTTGCCGTGTCAGAAACAACAGTAAGTGCAGTCTTGGTTAGAGAGAAGGATGGTGCCCAACATCCTATTTATTATGTAAGTAAGACTCTTCTTGATGCGGAAACCAGGTACTCCCATCTTGAGAAGTTAGTACTAGCTTTAATTACTGCTTCAATCAAGTTAAGACATTATTTTGAAACTCATGTTATATATATTCGTACTAAATATCCCCTAAAGAATGTTATGAGGAAACCAGAAATGTCAGGTAGGATGGCGAAGTGGTCAGTTCAACTAAGCACTTATGATATCAAGTATGAACCAAGAACGGCGATAAAATCACAAGCTCTTGCAGATTTTATGGCGGATTTCAGTACAAGCATGAAACCAGAAGTAGACATAGAAGTCCAGCAACTTCAAGATGGTGACGCCATGGCTGAATGGACATTGTACACTGATGGGGCATCAAATATGAGGGGAACAGGTCTTGGAATTGTTCTAAAATCGCCACAAGGGGACATTATACCACAGGCTATTAGTTGTGATTTCAAAGCTACCAATAATGAGGCAGAATATGAAGCCCTCATAGTGGGATTAACTGTAGCACTAGATCTCAACATCAAGGTCATCCAGGTATATTGTGATTCATTGTTATTAGTCAATCATTTTAACGGATCTTATGCAGCTAAGAACACAAAGATGACGTCATACTTGGAAGTAGTGAAGACCTTGGCCAGTAAATTCCAAAGGTTCAAGATAGAACAGATTCCCAGGGAAGAGAATTCACAAGCAGATGCTCTAGCCAACCTTGGCTCCGCTTTCAAAAGTCTGACTCAAACCAACATACCAATTATCCATGTCAACATTCCAGCCATAGATAGAATGGAGTTATCTTGCATAGACAAAGACATACAGGAAGCACAAGTTGAACCATCTTGGATCTCCCCAATAGTCAAATATCTTCAAGATGGTACCATCCCGACACAGGAGAAGAATGCAAGAGCATTCAGGGTAAGGAATGCAAGATATTTGTTGATTGATAATGTCTTGTTTAGAAAATATTTTGCAGGGCCTTACTTAAGGTGTTTGGAACCGGAGCAAGCTGTGGCAATCTTAAAAGAGCTTCATGAAGGTCTATGTGGAAATCATTCAGGGGGCAGGAGTTTGTACACCAAGGCTCTTAGGATGGGGTATTATTGGCCGACCATGCGTCAAGATGCAGCAGAATACTCTAAGAAGTGTGATTCTTGCCAGAGACATGGTGACATCTTGCACCAACCTGCAGAAATGATGCATCCTATTCCATCCCCTTGGCCCTTCATGACTTAGGGAATGGATATTGTTGGGAAATTACCTAAAGCTCCTGGAGGAAATGTGTTTTTATTAGCAATGACAGATTACTTTTCCAAATGGATTGAAGCTGAGGCCTATGTTCAAGTTCGTGACAAGGAAGTGATATCTTTCATTAAGAAAAATATCTTCAGCAGGTTTGGCATCCCTTCAGAAATAATATGTGACAACGGTTCCCAATTCATAAGCAAGAAGACTCAAGATTTTCTCGTAAGATGGGGAGTGAAGATGGTAACATCTTCCCCAGTGCACCCTCAAGCAAATGGGCAAGCTGAGTCTAGCAACAAGATCATTATTTCCAACCTAAAAAAGAGATTGGATCAAAAGAAAAGGAGATGGGTTGAAGAATTGCCTTTCGTCTTATGGGCTGATAGAACAACACCCAAGAATGCAACGGGCCAGAGTCCATACTCTCTAGTTTTTGGATCAGAATCGGTCATTCCTGCTGAAGTTGTCATCCCTTCAGCAAGATACGGGTTGATGACTCCGGAGCAAAATAGTACCATCTTGGCTCAAGATCTTGATACCGTTGATGAATTGAAAGACTTGGCAAAGATCAGGATGGCGGCATACCAGCAGAGAATTGCAAGATCTTACAACAAAAATGTCAGAGTAAGAAAGTTCCAAATTGGTGACTTGGTGCTGAGAAAGGTTGTTCAGAATACAAGAGAGCTCAATGCTGGCAAGTTGGCACCAAAATGGGAAGGACCTTACTTAATAGATGCAGACGCAGGAAAGGGGGCATATTGGTTATCAACCTTGGAAGGTGTGAGAATCCCCAGATCGTGGAATGCTATCCATCTTAAAGCATACTTCATGTAAGTCTTGAATTTTCAAATTCAAGAAGAACATGTACGCCTTTAAATTTTTGTTATTTCAATAAGTTGTTTTTCATTTGATTTATATTTATCAAGACCATTACTGACTTAAGCATCGGAGGGGTGTTAGCTAAGCTAACACCCAATCCTAACATGTTTTTGTCTTGCAAGGGCAAATCGATCTGAAGTACAAAATTTTTTAAGATGTTATCACCTTAGCATTTTCAGAATGTGATACAGGTATGATTTTGTCTTGCTTCAATTCTGTTTACCTTATCAAAAATTATTTATGTAGAGGTCATTCTAATTAATGAAAGTGATATCAGTTAAGATGTCATAATATTAACATGTTCTCGTTTTTGTAAGAAAGTAAACACTTATTTTGAGAAGACAACAACTTGAGATTGGCCATCTCATCTTACGTTTAAAGGTACTTAGTCCCTTCAAAGTTTTAAAGAAATAACTTTCTTTCGTTTTGAATCAAGGTTGATACACCTTCGCCTGGAGCGCAAGATTTCAATAGTAGTTAAGGTGAGGAATGGGCACGTATATTTATATATACGCACCCCCCATTTCCACTTAATTAACGTTGAACATAAGATTTTTTCAATTGGTAATGGCATATTCATGTCATCCAAGGGCCAAAGTGTTTTTGATATTTTCATATCAAACAAAAGTGTTTTAAAGGTTAAAACACCTTACACAAGATCGTTAAAACTTGATATTTCCAATCTAAGCTGACCAAAGTAGAAACCTGCCGAATCCATAGACATGCATCATGTCGCACCAACCCAACATCTGAAAAACCTAAAACTACTTGTCCTTGACCCTTATGGGTCATTACAACCAAAATACCATAAAAAGTTCAGAAAAACAAAAAAATTGTCTTACAAACTTTTTCGGGACGCAGCCCATCAAAACCATTGTCCAAAACAAACATTGTTCAAAAACCAACTTTGCTCAAACTTACCTTCAAACATCCAATTTTTCTTGAACATCTTTCTGATCTTCCTCCATGGGCAATACGACAGTTGAGGAGACTTCACCGGCATCAACAGTCTCACCATTCAGCCTCCTCAAGATATTCTTCTCTTTCTCTAGATCCCAATCTTCATGATTTCCATCTTGAAATTCTTGAATCATTCTTATTTTGATCTCCACCATCCTTCTTGCCGCTGACTTGGTAAGAGCAGTCTTTATCTCCTCTATCTCAAGGATATTAGCATCCTGGATAGACGTAATCCCTTGCTTAAGATCAGCAACTTCCCTAGTCAATTCATCATTTTTCTTTTCAAAAACTTCCTTGTCCATTTCCCACTTGACTTTATCTTCTCTAGCTTTTTTTTTAACTCGAATCACATCATTCTTCAATTTCTTATTTGCATCACTTAATGACTCAACTTGACTCTCCACAGAACCAAAAGCCTATACAAAACCAAGAGAGTTTATTAAAGCGATGGATAAAAAGTTTTGTAACAAACTGACAACTTACGGTTACACTTACACTTGAAGCCAGAGCCAAAAACTTCTTCTTAACCCCCTCTACAGACAGGTTCCCAAAAGCTTCAATTTCTACCAAATCCTTCACTTCGTCAACTGTTTTCCTTTTCTTCAATCTTGAGCTCACAGTAGTTGCATCTTGGGGCTTTATCTTTAGGGCAACAGCAGGTTTATCCAGTGGTTGGGTAGTGAGATCTCCAAGTAAGTTCTCCATATCATCGAAGGAAATCTCCATAGATGGCTTTGAAACTGCAAACCAAAGTTAGAATCCATAAGCTTATACAAGAACAAAAATCAAAATGACAAGTTATACATGTGGACATGTTATCCTCTTCACGAAGATCAGTTACTACTCTGTTTTTGAAACTCCGCTCCTCCTCAGAAAGACGGAAAAACAGAGCAATTTTAGACTCTGAGTCAGCTTTTGGAGGAAATAAATCTTCCCACTTGATCTCTGCAAATAAGAAGAAGAGTATATCAATTTATAGGAGAAACCAACTTAAACTAAGGAACATTCAAAACCTTACCTTTCCTATTCCACTCTTTGACTAGGTTCTCACCACCTTCCAGTGAAGCCCTCTCAACAAAGAAAAATTTTCCTCTCCACCCTCTATCACTTACAGACGATTTGGGGACCATCAAACCCTTTTTTGACCTTTTCTTAAAGACAAAACTTTTTGACCCAAAAGACTGCAGTTCATAGCAAATAGACATCTCATTCAAGCCTATATTTAAACCATGTTCTCAGTTCACTCTCAAAATAACATCAAAAACTCTCCAAGTCATGGGCATCATTTGAACATAAGCAAGTCGTGTTTTTTCAAAAAAACTCAGAAACCAAAGGAGGAAAAGGAAAACTAAACCCTAGAACAAAGGGATACTCGTATAAGAAAATCCAAGCCTTGGAAACAGAATCGGCTTTCAAAGATACGTCAAAGGGTCGGAAGACAGTTTGATTTGGGAAAAACTTACGACTTTGCGAAGAAGAAATCATGCTATTGTTGAAAACACAGATCTCATCATCAGGTTTTGCGAGTAAACCTTCTGAAACGAAGACATCAGAAAGGATTTTTGAAGTACCAATTTTGCAAGAGGGAGAGGTTTTCTTCATTTTTCTGATGAAAAGATTTTTACAGAGAAAGAAAGAAGAAATTGTAGAGATTAGAGAAGGGGAATACCTTAGGAAGCACCGCCTGGAATGATGAAGAGGGTGGAAATCCTAAGGGTTTTTTTGATCTTAGGGGTCTAGACTCCTCTTCTCCCAAGGCGTAATCAAGTAATGCATTGGGTCAAATTGCCGGTTAATTAAACTGTCCCATCACAACACGCCTTTCCAAAAAACTTATCTTCTCCGTATTATCCTGCTAAGACAAGTTTGGGGGCAATTGTTGTGGGTAAAATTTCAAGATGTGTCTACCTTCGACTCCCTTCAAAGATTACAACGCCTTGAACCACAGGTATATTTTACATTACTGATTATTCACTATTTCGATAATAATTTTGCAGGTGGTGAACAGCAATTAAGCACATGGGATAAATCATTTTAACAGCCGTCTGAGGCCTTATTGACCATGTCAACCATGTCAAGAGATGAGGCTCGGGTTGATAGGATAGTTGGTTATTTTTAGTATTAGAGTTTTTTGTTATCTAGAAGTGTATATAAATAAAGACATGGAGGTACACCAAACACACACTGACATACGCCTAGAACTCTTGTAAACCTCCATTGTTCTCAAAAGTTACTGTGATTAATACAACCGTTTGGGGAAGGAAGGTGCTCTTAATCACCTCCCGAGGTTTTGTGCCGGCGAGATTATTGTATCAAGGGCTTTCCTCGTTACATTTTTGAGCCATTCTTTCAATTCTTTAGATTAAACTCCATCCGTCCTTCCTTTATTTTTGATTTCCAATCAAGATCGAACTTCATTGTTTTTTCTACCAAAACAGTTTGTTATATTGTTTTGGAAGGAAATTATTATGTAATATAATCAAACCAGCAAGTTCAATAAATTATTTCATAAAATAATTAAGTTAGGAAAGAGAGAAGAAACATACAAATTTAAAACTGAATACTTTATCTTAATTGGAAATGGTATTTATGCCAAAAATAAAATAAAATAATTGTGATGATGTTATTAAAAATGAAGTTCAATGATCATTTTATCCATTTAAAAGACATGTGCTAGTTAGATGGGTGTCATTTCATTAGAATTTTAATTGGGTGTTAGTTTTGTAGTCACATTGCAAAAAAAATGTAAATGTTAGGATACCAAATTGCGAAATTAAACAGTTGGGAGCAACATTGCAAACCTATGTAAATGTCAGGAACCAAATTGCAATTTGCCCTATTGGTAAATATAGACACACTGAGATAAATATGTCGTTCCAACTTTCGTAGTTGGTCGCATGATCTTGGCATTTCATACTTTTCCATAGTTATCCCTCTGCCACGAATTTATCTCATCCTTACGCTGATTGATTTTATACCGAAGAGCACGGTAACGAATACTAGTACTGTAACATTTTAAGTTTAAAAAAATATTCTCTGAGAGGATTTTTTTTTTCGGCTTAGCCACCAAACCCCACTGAGTCTTGATTCTCTGAATGAAAAGACTCTCGATGAATATCTCAAAAACACAAACACCGGTGAATCTCAAATCCTAGTTACCGATGGATCATGGAAAAAAAATGGTCGCTGGGCTGGCCTAGGTTGGGAACTGTGGGACCCAAGAAGTGGAAGAATAGCATCTGGTAGTAGCTCATGTAGAACAAATTCTCCTCTCTAAACTGAATGCTTAGCTATTTGCAAAGGTCTCGAATGGGCAGTCTACAACAACTACAGCGACATCATCATCCTCACCGATTCGACACAAGCCCGAGACTACATCAAGCATCCAACAAACCGGGACATCAACCTCGAAGCTATCATTTCAGACATTATTCTTTTGTTAACCAATTGTAACAGGTTTAATATTATCAAAGTAGATAGGCAAGTAGTTAAATTTCCGCATGTAAATGCTAATTATGCTAGAAATATGTATCAACACTTTATCGGTTCTGAGCCGAATTTCTTAATGAAATAAGTAGGTAATTTTGTCAAAAAAAAATGGCTAATTTGCAATTCGGTAACTTGTGTTTGTACCACTATTGAAATTAGTTCCCGTGCTTATAAATCTTGCAACCCGATTCATGTGTTTGTCATTTTGTTGCCAATTGATATAAAAACTAACAAAATGTTAGGTTTTTATACGGAAAATAGTCATGTGCATATCACACGACTTTTTTAAGGGTATAATTGCCATTGCTAGCACATATGTGTAAGGCACGTGTTTGTAATGTGTAAAAAGGGCTAGTTCGTCGTCGCCTTCATCATTGAACGTCAACTATCTCACCGTTCCTCCATTAATGGTGGAATTAACTCTCACATAATAAATACCAAATTCCTTATTTTCTCCTTCCAATAGAAAAAATCTTTCAACCCTTCCAAACATTAACACATACACCTGAGAAACGACAATTATACCCTTAAAGTCATGTGATATGCACATGAGTGTTATTCAGTTAAAAATCTAACAGTTTTGTTAGTTTTTTGTTGAGATAATGACGAGATCTGCAAGATCTCGGCATATCTCTTTTCCTTTTTGTGTGTATCCTTAATTAGTTAGTTACCTATTTGATAAAGATGTAAATAGGTAGGATATATTTGCTTAGCTATTTTGTAGGGATTAGACTTAGTCTCCAAGAAAAGGTCTTTGTATATATGTTGTATGTATGTACTTGGCACAATCAAGGGAGAAGAAAATAAACTGACTTTATTTTCCCAATATTATTTCTCTCAGTTTTAACTTGGCACCAGAGCCCGGTTTTATCAAACAATGCAGGTGGCGATGAACAGAAAACCGGTTAAGAGAACTCCGGCAAAGGGAAGGCGATTAAGGAAGAGAAGAGATCTCCATATTTTCTTTCCTCTAGTGATAATCCACGAATGATTATCACACATGTTCAAATAAGAGGAGAGAATTATGAAGAATGGGCACGAGTTTTCAAAGGATCGCTTCGAGAGAAGACGAAAACTGGATTCATTGATGGCAGAATCCCATGTCCTGACGATGCTGATGAAGCGGACCAATGGTGGACGGTGAATTCCATGATTGTCTCATGGATTTTTAATACAATTGAGTTGACTCTTCGATCCACTATCACATATGTGGACGAGGCGAAGGTTTTATGGGATGATTTTAAAGAACGATTTTCGATGGGGAATGGACCGAAGACTCAACAGTTGAAGGCGGACATAGCAAACTGCAGACAAGGGAAGAATGAAAGCGTTGCTTCTTATTATGGGCGGATAAAGAAACTGTGGGATGCTCTCAATGATTTTGAGACGCTACCGACCTGTTCCTGTTTAGGTTGTAAGTGCAATATTGGGGCTGTTTTAGTGAAGAGACGTGAGGAGGATCATGTGCATCAATTCGTTATGGGGCTAGAAACTCCAAAATTTGAGAATGTGAAGTCGTCCATTGTCAATATGGAGCCCCTGCCTTCTGTGAATAAGGCATATTCTAACGTTGTACGAGAGGAACATGTGCTGGGAGGAGGACATGGAGAAATCCCAAATACAGCCAGTTTTGTTGTTCGTACAGTTGATAGACCGTTGATAGACCAGCTGTGAGCACAGATGTCTCATCAGGTGGCTTGACAGAAAAGAAGGATATGAGCAATGTTACCTGCTCTCACTGCAAGAAGAAGGGACACAGTACAGATTCCTGCTTCAAGCTGATAGGATATCCAGAGTGGTGGGGAGACCAGCGTGGCAAGTCAGTAAAAGGAAGAAGCCAATCCTTTTCAAGAGGAAAAGAACAAGGGAAGCTGGGCACGAAATCCAACAATGCAGAGGTCAGTATTGATGGGAAAGGGGTTCCAGATCAGGCTAGAGTGCTAGGATTCACAGTAGATCAATGGAACAACTTCAAGAATTTTATGCAGACACAGGTGCCGACAACTGTCAGCTCAGCACAACTGGCAAGGCAACTAGTAAGATGAATGATAAACATTGGCTTGTCGATAGTGGAGCCAACCGACACATAACAGAGGACATCTCTTTGCTCAGTGATTTTCATGATATCAAGGCGAATCACATTGGTTTGCCTAATGGGAGATACATGAAAGCCACAAAAGAAGGCAACGTTGAGATTGCCACGAATCTTGTTTTGAAAAATGTTCTATATGCCCCAACTTTTAACTGCAATCTCTTATCAGTCTCTCAATTGCTTCGAGATTCTAATTATTTGGTGCATTTTTCTAACAAACAATGTGTTGTACAGGATCGGGTCTCGAAGATTTTGATTGGAGCGGGTGAACTGGATGGGGGTTGTACTACTTGAGGAGGTCACCGATAACGCAAGTGTGCAACGTTAGAGAATCCGGCAGTTTTCAGTTGTGGCATCAGCGAATCGGTCATCCGTCAAGAAAAATAGTGGGTTTGTTACCTTTCATTAGTCATAGTAGTATTAATAAAGACGTTTGCGAGATTTGTTGCAAGGCTAAGCAAAGTAGGGACAAGTTTTTACTTAGTGAAAGTAATTCTAAAGAAATTTTCGATTTAATCCATTGTCATATCTGGGGTGATTATCGGAAACCTGCTTTGTGTGGTGCTGTTTATTTTTTAACCATTGCGGATGATTTTTCCCGTGTGGTGTGGGTTTGTTTGGTCAAGTCGAAGGGTGATGTTTCCCAAATTTTGAAAAAATTTCTTGCCATGGTAGAGCGGCAATTTAATAAACGAGTTAAGAAAATTCAGAGTGATAATGGGACGGAATTTACTTGTTTGGAAAAATATTTTCTTGAACATGGAATCAAACATCACACTACTTGTGTTCGTACGTCCCAACAAAATGGAAGGGTGGAAAGAAAGCATAAACATATTTTAAATGTGTCTCGTTCTTTAATGTTTCAAGTAAAATTACCGGTTAAGTTTTGGGGGGAGTGTGTGTTGGCGGCTGGGCATTTGATTAATTGAACCCCTTCAAAATTGTTAAACGGGAAAACTCCTTATGAAATTATTTTTGGAAAGCCTCCTTCTTACTCACACATTCGGGTGTTTGGGTCTTTATGTTATGTACATTATTCTAGGCGTGATAATGATATATTTGCAAGCCGAAGTAGGCGATGTGTGTTCTTGGGGTATCCTCTTGGCAAGAAAGGATGGTATGTGTATGATCTTGATGAAAATAAGTTGCTCGTTTCTCGAGATGTTATTTTTGTGGAAAAGGAGTTCCCTTTTGCTCACGGTCGGGCTGACCAAGATGGAACATACACGGATTCTGACATTTTTCTTTGTCCTTCCAATGATATGGAGGATTGTGAAGAAGATGTACATGTGACTGGGGAGTTGACTGCACAGGTGACTGAACAGGTGGCAGAACAGATACCATCCGCTGATGCAGTTCCTGATACACTTTCCGACCAACTGACTGACCAGGTGACTGACCAGTTGATAGAACAGGTTCCGTCACAGTTGTCTGAACAGGTTGAACATCCTGCCGAATTGATTGAGCCAGAAAATCTGGGACGTGATCAGAGAGTTAATGTTCCTTCTTCCAGATATCCAACTTCTGAATATGAGTTGGGACAATCACAGGCGCATACCACTCAAGCTACACCCCTATCCCATCCATCTCCTCAATCCAAATCTTTAGGTACTCGTTATCCCTTATCACATTTTGTCAATTGCACTAAATTCTCGTCTGCACATCGTTGTTTTTTGGCTTCTATTGACTCAGGTGTTGAGCCAAAACATTTTGGTGAAGAGGTTAAGCTTCCTCAATGGCGAGAGGCTATGTCTAAAGATCTTACTGCTCTTGATCAGAATGGAACATGGGAATTGGTGGATGCTCCTCTTGATAAGAAGGTGATTGGTAACAAATGTGTCTATAAAATAAAGTACAATGCTGATGGGACAATTGAGCGTTGTAAAGCTCGGTTGGTGATTTTGGGCAATAGACAAGTTGAAGGTGTTGATTTCAAGGAAACCTTTGCACCCACCATCAAAATGGTTACGTTGCGAGTTTTTCTTAGTATTGCTGCGATTAAAGGATGGGAACTTCATCAAATAGATGTTCATAATGCCTTTCTACACGGTGATCTTAGTGAAGTTGTGTATATAAAGGTGCCATTGGGACATCCGGATTCGTCTTCTGGGAATGTTTGTAAACTTAAAAAATCATTATATGGTCTTCGGCAAGCTCCTCGCTGTTGGTTTGCAAAACTTTCCATGGCATTGAAGGGATATATGGATTTGTTCAATCATGCTCCAATTATTCTTTATTTTCTTTCAAAACTTCCGCTGTTGAGATACATGTTCTTGTCTATGTTGATGACTTGGTTATTGGTGGGAATGATTCGGTTGCAATTAGTCGCTTCAAAGGCTATCTTAGTAGTTGTTTTCACATGAAAGACCTCGGGCGTCTTAAATACTTTTTGGGGCTTGAAGTGGCGAAACATCCGGATGGTATTTTTCTTTCTCAGTGCAAGTATGCGCTTGATATACTTTCTGAGGTTAGTCTTCTTGGAGCACGTCCAGCCATTACTCCTGTTGAACAAAATCATCGTTTGGCACTGACTGAGAGTGAAGATTTACGTGATCCCAAGGCGTATAGGCGACTTGTTGGGCATCTTATTTATCTCACTATTACTAGTCCGGAACTCTCTTATAGTGTGCATACTCTTGCCCAACTCATGACCCGGCCGAAATTGGCTCATTGGACGGCAGCTTTACGTGTTGTTCGGTATCTCAAAAATCGTCCAGGCCAAGGCATTTTGTTACGATCCGACTCTATTTTACATCTTCGGGCTTACTGCGACTCTGATTGGGCGAGTTGTCCTCTTACCCGGCGATCACTTACAGCTTATTTTGTTTTCTTGGGTTACTCCCCGATCTCTTGGAAAACCAAGAAGCAGACTACCATTTCGCGATCATCGGCCGAAGCAGAATATCGTTATATGGCAAGTGCCACGTGTGAACTGAAATGGCTTCGTAGTTTACTTGATTCTTTTGGGATACCACATTCGGCTCCTATGACTCTTCTAAGTGACAGTCAATCTACGTTGCATATGGCTCAAAATCTTGTCCATCATGAACGAACTAAACATATTGAAGTTGACTGTCATCTTGTTCGCGATGCTGTTCAGTCAGGTGTCATCACAACTGCCTATGTTCATACGACTTCACAGCTGGCTGATCTTCTTACTAAGGCGTTGGCAGTCGACAGTTTCAACATCTTCTAGGCAAGTTGGGCGTATGTGATTTACACGCTCCAACTTGAGGGTGGGGGTGTTGAGATAATGACGAGATCTGCAAGATCTCGGCATATCTCTTTTCCTTTTTGTGTGTATCCTTAATTAGTTAGTTACCTATTTGATAAAGATGTAAATAGGTAGGATATATTTGCTTAGCTATTTTGTAGGGATTAGACTTAGTTTCCAAGAAAAGGTCTTTGTATATATGTTGTATGTATGTACTCGGCACAATCAAGGGAAAAGAAAATAAACTGACTTTATTTTCCCAATATTATTTCTCTCAGTTTTAACTTTTTTATATCAATTTGCAAAAAAATGACGAACATAAGAATCGGGTTGCAAGATTTACAAATACGAGAACCAAATTGCAAAATTGGTACAAACACATGTAACCAAATTGCAGTTGACCCTTTCAACAACCATCAACATGTCCCGAGAAAAATGAATTGATAAAAACAACAATAATATGTAATGAAGGATTGGGAAATGGAAGAAACAATGTATTATTACATAGTAATAGAATGAATTAAATAAATTGGGGAATGAAAGAATCAACAAGGAATTTTCTCAGAGAACCATCTAAGAACTTTGATGGGAAGCTTCATGATACTAACAGCTACATTAGCCAGCCCCGCACAACAACAGCAACACGGGCAGAAACAACTCACTACTGTCCTGCATTTTTTAATCCACCAACAAAAATAACTATCAGCAAAAACAATAAATAAGTTTGAATTACACAAAAAAAAAAAAAAAAAAAAGAGTTCAATATCCGTTCAGGAATGGATAGTCAACGTTAGGATTCAAATCTAGATGCATTTCCCTGGTAAGTTTTTCTATACCCTAAGTTCAATTTATCTAATGTATTTTGATTTGAGTTTCATTTTAATTACTCCGTCTCTTCCCCATTGAAAGTTTTAAAAAATATAAAAGTTTGTTTCGAGCAAAAAGTTACTCCAATTTTAAAAAACATTCATTTTGGGACGGAAATATTTTTATACACGGAAGCTTGAGAAACCTCTCATGCCACCTAAAATTTGGGAGCGAAAATGAAAGTTTTACCAAAATACAGTGATGTTTTGCCAAAATAAAAAAATAATGTAAATTATTATTTTTTTACTCGGAGAAATAAAGTTGAAGGTACAAATTCAATGGGATTAAATTGAAGAGAAAGGAAACATGGAGAGATGGTTAAGAAGAAGAAGAGATTATATAATATACCCGATAATCCAAATAAGAGCACCCAAAAGAGAGAAAACTAAAGCCAGCAACGCAAATGGCAATCCGATCAAGAAACCCAACGGTCTGCACTCTGCCATTCTCTTCTTTCTTCTTTCAATAATTCAATCTGACTCCAAGGTGGATGTAAAAAATTTCACACACAGAGAATGAATGTGAATAACCTTTTGTGGAATGTGGAATGAATTATGATTTGAGTTGGTTTGAAGGTCTTATAACAAGTTGGACGCGGAATTGGAACTTAACTGCCCTCCTTCCTCCCCTATTCCTCTCTCTTCTTCCTCTACTATTGACTTATCAAAACAAATAGTATGAAAACTAACCTGATGAATGTAAAAAAAAAAAGAGAGAGAGAAAGTCAGAGTCCGCGCAATTGACATGGTCAGAATACAATTTATTTTGTCAATGGGTAGAAATTTCGTTGCCTTTATCACTCAAACAAGCGTTGATGATTTTGTTGTGCTAGTATTTATTTCCTTAAATAGTCAAAAAAACAAAAATGTTGCTACTACTATTTATCTTTCGGGTTTATTGATGTGACACTTAGGGCATGATAATAGTGAATTTACATAATTATAATAATTTTTATTAGTTAATACTATTTCTGTCGTCTCAGCACAAGTAGAATTATAGGAGTTGATACAAGGGCTTTGGACTCTAGGCCCCCTGGGCGAGATCCAAATGCCATAAAAACCCAAGGTCAGATCAAAATCCCATTTAAACCCACCACAACCCACAACCCGCCCCAGCCCCGCCCATCCAACCTCATACCCGAGCCCGCCCCAGCCCTAGCCCAGCCCAGCTCACCGTTTGGATACAAAATTAAAATATTGAGTATGGGAATTGAACCCATGACTTATTGTGAAAACTAACAACTTAACCACTACACCAACCAACTATTTGATACAAAATTTGCAATATATTCTATTACTATTGCGCCTAAATGAAACTAAGTGAAGAAAAAACAAGATTCTAAACCAATTTATAAAATTTTTGATTATTCCCAAAACATCAACTTTTTGTTTAAAAAAAATGAAAAACAAGATTTAAAAAAATATAAAGTATTTAAATATTTTATTAGAAAAAAATATAAAAGACCCAAAGATAAATTAAATTATAATTTTGTGCAATATCGAATTTTTATTTTTATTTTTTTTACTAGCACCCTCCAGTAAACTATTTATATAAAATGACACTATTTAAGTCTTTATTACCAAATTATCATTATTTGCACTTATAAGACCTTTTGAGAGACTCATGAGTCTGCTATGAGACCTTGTAAATAGACCCTCATAAGTCTTATATGAGACTTTTTTTACATGTCTCATAAGAATTTACAAAGACTTTGATACAAATTATAAGACCTAAAAAATGCACTTATGAGACCTTTGAGAGACTCATGAGACTGCTATGAGACCTTGTAAATAGACCCTCATAAGTCTTATATGAGACTTTTTTACATGTCTCATAAGAATTTACAAAGACTTTGATACAAATTATAAGACTTAAAAAATGCACTTATGAGACATTTGAGAGACTCATGAGTCTGCTATGAGACCTTGTAAATAGACTTATGAGTCTGGTATGAGACAATTTACATGTCTCATAAGAATTTACAAGGCTTTGATACAAATTATAAGACTTTAAAAATCACTTATGAGACCTTTTAAGAGATTCATGAGTCTGATATGAGACCTTTGTAAATGGCTCTCATGAGTCTGATATGAGACAATTTACATGTTTAATAAGAATTTACAAGACTTTGATACAAATTATAAGACCTAATAAATCATTTTTTAATGTAAAATGATATTTATTTTACAAATTTAATGTTTTTGTGAATGATCAAGAATTTCATTAATTGATTGGAAAGATTTAATTTATATCATTTATTTTGGGCAGAATGATACTTCTAATATTAAATGTTGAGAAACATTAAATAAGATGTTCTGTGGTTCAGTGGTTAAGTCACACTTTCCCCTTGGAGATCATGAGTTCGAAACCTTATGGCAACTTTTTTGTTTTTCATTTACAATGGCGGGTCTGGGCGGGTCTGGAGCGGGTTGCTGGGGTCCGAATCCGCTTAGGCTTGGGGAATCGGGTTGGGCGGGCCTGAGTGATGGGGTTTGGGGGGTTTTATGGCATTTTGATTTCAAATTTGGGGTTAGTTGGAATTTTGCATCTCGCCTGGGGTTTTATGGAATAAGAATCTGAGAGGAGGGGCCTTGTGGAATTTTCCTATATTATGGTAGAAAACGAAGAGAGAGAGAGAGAGAGAGAGAGTGAGTGGAGTAAATAGTAGTGTTGGTTGAATAAATTGAATGGTGGAAAATGAACAGAGACAATGAGTAGGGTTAAATGGTGGGGTAAGGTGAATATAAATATATTAAAATATTTTTATTTTAGGCAGTCTCACTTGTGATGGGGCGACTAAAAAGAATAAAAGTCTCACTTCTAGTGGGATAGTGGGAGGGAGTATGTTTAAATTTACTGTCAAATTTTGCTATTCCTTAGAAGCTCCCAATAAACGAACATTATACCCAAAAGACAGAAACCAAAATTTACACCAAGATACTCCCTCCATATTGTAACACACTACTTCTTCCGTTACATAACAACTTGCACAATTTTTCTCTAACACAAAAACTAAAAAGACAATAAATATTTAAGAGTATTATGAATGAGAGAAAAGGGTTGTGACTATGATAATTTGTGAGTAAAACTCAAATTTAAGTTTGTGAGTATAAAAAGTAGTGTGAGCCTGTGAGGTGAATAAAAAAATTAATAAAAGAGGAACATTTTAAAGGGGACCTACCAAGAAAACAATCATAAACTAAAATTATATAAATTGCTATGAGACAAAAGTAGTACACTTTTTTTTCTTGTCTCGTAATAAATTACAATTTTTAAAATATCCAACTTATATTTTTTTTTTTTCATTCACTATGACCGATTTATAGACAAAATAATTATCCCACTCACAGTTAGTACCTCATTTTTGATATGGGTGTTGTTAAACACACCCGTAAAATTATTGAATAACATGTAGTATGAGTTGTTTCAAAAATGCCATCCATGTAAATGTCCATATTACTCCTCACATGTTATACCCAAAAATTCATCTTCTTCCCCATCCATCACCTTCTTCCTCTCCATCTTGATGCCACTGACCGAAATTTTTGAGATTATTGGAAAAATAGAAAATGGCCAGAATCCATAGAGGACGGCCGAGAAAAGAAACAATATCGGAATCAATGAAGGACGGCCGGAAGAAGAGGACATGATCAGAGTCTATGGAGGATGGCCTGAAGAAGAGAAGAAGACCAGAATCTATAAACAGTCGTAAGAAGAGAAGAAGCCGGAGTCTGTGGAGGATGGTCGGAAAAAGAGACGATACCAGAGTCTGTAGAGAATGGCTTAAAGAAGAGAAGAAGACCAAAATCCATGGAAATGGGTAGAGCGAGAACGTTAAATAGAGAGAGGGTGCGTGTGTGTTGTGTTTGTGTGTGTGCGCGTTTGGCTGGGGGAAAGAGAGGCTCTAAGTGTTGGTGTATATGTCTAGGCATGTTATTAGAACGATAAATGTTATCATTTCTTCTCATCTTATAGATATATTAAATGTATTATGATTATTATTATATTGCTCCATGTTTTGTTTATAAAAATCTCCGTCCCCGATTACTTATGAAGAACTAGTATGAGTTTAAAGAATGATCAGGTGCATCGTGATACAGATTAAACTTGTAGGCACTTGTTGGAGAACAATGTGCTAGATTGGTCCGCTATAAGATTTATGCCATGGTTAAATGTCGTAAATAAATCTCATAATAGTTATATCTTTTGAGTTCTTAGACCTGAGGTTATTACGGTGTTCCACGTGTATGAACATTATATTGACATAATCGAACGCTACGTTTAACCGGATAGTTATAAAGGTTATGATTGGCATAATGAGATTCACGTGTATGAAAATTTTGTAATGGTATGTTATTTAGCTTACATCCCGAATATACAAAATCGTATCGCATCGTTCTAATTAAATAAACACTTTTTCATCTTGCTAATTTTGATTTTGAAGATTTATTGTGTCATAAGTCTTTTTGGAATTTCTGGAGGACCTTTGGGGATTTTTGGAGGGCTTTTCTGGAAACTCAAAAATCCCAGGGGCTCTTGGGAAAACTCCGGCCAACAACTTTATTATCCTTTTTCAACAAAGAATCCTAGGGTTTTTCCTATTTTTACACCCCCTTAGCCCTAGTATAAATGTTAGGATTCATTGTTAGTACACCCACCTGATTTGATTGACCCATTCAACGTGTCTTTTTATGGACTTTAGGTTTTCATGTAATGAAGTTTTACTTCAATTTTTAGACAAGTCCATTTCTAGATGTTTAGTAGTTAGGCTGAGTTATGTTCGGTTTATTCATAGCGGTTTAGTGTCCCTCAAGCCGCCATCTTCAAAACCACCAGCATGGTGCCTTAGGTCCTTCATCAAACCGCAGTTTGTGTCTTTGATGAAACTGCACTTCAAGTTCATTCATGAAACCGCACATGCATCTGGTGGAACCGCCGACCAAGATATTGAAGAAGTTATTGATGTCATTTACTCCTTGAAGACAAACATTCACTTTTCAACCGTAAATGAATGACTGGTGACTTGTCCTTAAACTTCAAGTCATGGTTCAGTTATTCTTGGAATGTCGGTTTGTCTCGCTTTTTGAAAAGTTACCCTTGTACTTTTCCAACAACTAAAAGGACAATGTCAGGTAGTGATCCAACAACTTCCTGCCACAAAGCAAAAGCAAAGGACGACAGTGACAGGTCAACCAATGGGATTGTGACAGCGCATAAAACCGCCATACAATGACTCACCTCATTGTCCAACGGTCACTAATGCCTTCACTATAAATAGCCTTCATTTCTCAACAATGAAGGTTGCTGAGCTTCAAAGAGAATATCCCAAGTATTCAAGTTTCCTTTGAAGATTGAAAATCCAGATACTCATATCTTCATCCTCTCCTTAGCAAACCCAGAGTTCTTCATCAAAGCTTCAAGCCTTCAAATCATCACAACTCAGCCTTGCACAGAAAGTAATCACTTTCTCACCATCACTTAGATATTTTGAGCTCTTGATTTCTTTCCACACTACACACCCGGAGTATATTTTCTTATAGATTATATACCTCGAAAACACAGGTTGTTATAATAGCATTGTTAGGTTAGATTGTTTATTTAGAGTTTGGATTCGTTTGTAATCTTGTAAAAACTCCTCTAAATCAATACAAGTCTAGTAGCTATTAGAAAATCCTAGGCTAACCACCTAGGTAGAGGATGTAGTTCTTTCAAGAACGATCCTCTTCAAATTGTGTGTCTTTGATCTTCAATTTCTGTCTTGTCATTTACATTTCTGTTTATGAGCTTTATTTACTTTTATGTGAAATGACTTGATAAATAATTTGCATACTTTTGTGATACTTCAGTTGTGCCTTGTCAGTTGCATCATTCCATTTTCAACCACTTAAACCGCCATACTCTTTATAATTCTGTTTGGCTAAAACCGCAAAACTCCGCTGTGCATTTTATCTGAGCGGTTCTAGTGCTTTAAACCGCAATAGACCAAACTGATAAGTACTTGGTTGATTTTCAAGGGTATTTCAAAAAAAGATTTTAAACCGCTATTCACCCCCCCCCTCTAGCGGTTCTATACCCTTGTTGCCCTTTGGGACCAACAAGTGGTATCAGAGCTAATCCACCAAAAATTATTTTACAAGCTTAACCGCTTGGGTGCTGATCCAATGGCAAACATAAACTCCCATATGATGCAGACATCCAACTCTAATCACTTACCTATTCTTAATGAAGATAGTTTCATCTTCTGGAAAGATAGGATGAAGAAGCACATGATATCTGATGATCGCAGATTATGGACTGCAATTGTTAATGGACCCTATGTCCCGATGAAGGCTAACCCTGATGCAGGTACTGCTGGACAAACCGCGGAAATCAAGAAGCCGGAAGCTGAATGGACCGAAACTGATCAACAAAATGTGGACTTTGATGGTAGAGCCATGTCCATGCTTGTATCAGCTATTGATCTAAGAACTCACTCAAAGGTTCTAGATTGCAATACCGCAAAGGAAACATGGGATGGCATCATTGACTTTCTGGAAGGAGATGCCGACACCAAGAAGAACCGCCTCTACCAACAGAGAAGGCTCTTTGATTATTTTGTCAAAGACCCAAAGGAATCTCTTCGCCAATGCTATGAGCTGTTCGTGGAAATTGTCAATGTATGTTTCTCTCTAGGGCACAAGTATTCCAATACTGACCTGAACATGAGATTCATGCAATCTCTTGGTAGCAAATGGCTGATCGAAACTACCAACATTGAAGACAACAAAGATCTGGAAGCTCTTGATCTTCGTCATCTTTATGCCATGCTAAGGGTATTTGAATTCAAGCTCGAGGAAGCTCATGAAACCGAAAACAGATTCAAGTCTCTTTCTCTTGCCGCTTTCAACAATGCCACATCTCCATTTTACAATCCAGATCACCATCAAACCGGATCTAATACTCATTTACAAACCGCTTCTTTTGATCCAAATATTCCAAGATATATTTCTCAAACCGCACCTCCAGAGTATTACCAACCGCCTCATCAACCTTACCCTCAATATCATCAACCCTATTCTCAACCTCAGCAATCTCATCAATCCTACACTCCATCTCAAAATTCCCAAAGTGTAGCATCCAGTTCTACTCAAGTTGACTTTGATGACATGGATGATGACGAGTTTGCTCTCTATGTGAAAAACTACACCAAGTTCAGAAAGAACAGAGCTCAATTTCAGTTAGGCGGCCCTGCAAAGTTTGTCCCTCCAACCAGATTCAACAAAGCAGCTGATGCTAAGAAAAGGGATGATCTTGTTTGTTACAACTGCAGACAACCAGGTCATTTTGCCTCCAGTTGTCCCAAACCGCGCTATGAAGCCGCTCCTGCCAAGAAACCGTTCAACAAAAAGTTTTTCAAGAGAAGAGGAATGGTTGCTGAACAAGGAGAACAACCATTAACATGGATGGGTTCTGATACAGATGATAGTGATGAAGATGAAGGAGTTGCAAATCTTTGCCTAATGGGATTTGAAGAAAAAGTTGAAATTGACGAAAGCCTTCCACTGCCACTCCATCAAATGAAGTCAGTTTCACCAAGAACTCCTGAAGCTAAACAAGGCAAAACTCCTACTTCACCAAACTACTCTCCTGAGGATCAAACCGAACAAATCCATGATGACCAGGTACTTGAACGTGCTAATGTTATTTGTCAACAACACACTGTGCTTAAAAAGGCATATAAATTAATGGCTGCGGAACTTGAATATTCCCAAAAAGAGTGCAAGTCCCATAAGGAGGAGATTGAAAAAATCAAGCTCCAAATTGTTGGGATAGCTTCTATTGTGGAAGAAAACCGCTACCTTAAGGACAGAACCTAGGTACTTAACACCCGAATCCATGATCTTACTGCACAAAGGGATGAACTTCAAAAAGTGACCGATGTGTGGACTAAGTCTGGTGTCACCATGGAACAAATCGTTAATTCACAAATTCTCTCTAAGGAGAAAAGTGGATTAGGATTTAAAACTGATGATGGGTGTAAGTGTCCTTGTCTCTGTGCTGAAGGTGGTGTGAAATCAACTGAACAAACCAAAGAAATTCCTAAGGTGAATCATGCTGGTAAAAAGGGCTCAACACAAGAAATTAAAAAGCAAAATTACTTTTATGAGTATCCTAAAAACCAGGCTGGGAGAGATCCAAAGTGGAAAGAGAAATCCACAGCAGCTGAGGCAACCAAGGAAGTATTGAGTGATGAAACCGCTCCTAGTCGGTTTAAGGAATATCCTGTTATATTTCCTAAAGCCGCACCTAAGAGAAAGGTTGAACTCAAGAAGGTTAACTTTGTTAAAGCCAAAACCGCTGACCCAGTAAAACATGAGAAACCGAAGGTCAGTAATGGGTTTGTAAAACCGCAACCATAACCTGGCTTAATTCATTGTTCTATTTATGCCGACTTTGGTCATAGTGCTGGTCATTGTCTTTTAAGATTCACACCCAATGCCAAGGGACGTAAAAATCCTAAGGTCAAACAGGTGTGGGTCCCAAAAAGCTGCTAACCTTAGGACCCAAGGAATAAGGGGGACCAAAACCTTTCATGTTTATTTTTTCAGATTTCATGTTTTATGGCTGGAACCGCTAAGAAGAAGAAGGATCTCTGGTATTTGGATAGTGGATGCTCACGACACATGACTGGAGATTCCGAACTACTCTGCAGTTTCATCCAAATGAAAGGTCCCCCAGTAGTGTTTGGTAACAACAAGAAAGGAGAGACAGTAGGATATGGAGCAATCAAACGAGGAAAGGTGACTATTGAAAATGTGTCACTAGTAGAAGGACTCAAGCACAACCTTCTCTCCATATCTCAGTTTTGTGACAAAGGAATGAACTGCATCTCCACATCAACTAGCTGTTATATCAAAGATGCTTCATCTGGAGTCACTCTACTGACTGGCAACAGAATAGGTGATGTTTATATAATAGATTTAAGCAATATTGTTTCTATTGCTGACCTCTGTTTTGTAGCCAAAAATATAAGTGAAAGCAGCTGGTTATGGCATAAGCGGCTCAGCCACTTGAACTTCAAGTATCTAGCAAAACTGCACAGGGATGGTCTAGTAAAAGGACTACCCAAAGTGGCTGACCATCATGATGAAAAGTGTAAAGCATGCCAGCTTGGAAAGCAGCCCAAACAGTTATTTCCTAGTAAAACCGCACCTTCAATGAACCGCTGTTTGAAACTGCTGCACATGGATTTATTTGGACCTGTCCCAACCGCCAGTATAGGAGGAAACCGCTATACACTTGTGGTGGTTGATGATTATTCAAGATACACATGGGTGGAAATGATGGCCTCTAAAGATGATACTTATGGCATCGTAACCGCTCTCTTTAGACAGCTCCAAACTCAGAAGTTGGATGACATTGTTGCCGTGCGTTCAAATAATGGAACCGAATTTACAAACAATGGTGTTGCCCAATATTGTGATGATCATGGAATTGATGATAATTTCTCTGTCGCTGGAGTTCCACAACAGAATGGAGTAGTGGAAAGAAAGAACAGAACTTTGATTGAAGCAGGAAAGACTATGATTGCAGAAGCCAAGCTTCCCAAGTACTTCTGGGCCGAAGCTGTCAATACCGCATGTTTCACCCAGAACCGCTCCCTCATCATCAAAGTTCACAACAAGAATCCTTATGAACTGTGGAGAGGCAGATCACCCAACATTGCCTTCTTCAATATATTTGGATGCAAGTGCTACATCTTGTACAATGGCAAAGAGCATCGAGGTAAATTTGATGCTAAGGCCGATGAAGGTATTTTTGTTGGTTACTCTAAACACTCCAAAGCTTTTTGTTGTTTCAATAAGACATCTTTAAAAACTGTAGAGTCAGTCCATGTTACATTTGATGAACATGCTCTTCTTGAGCCACATATGGCTCCAAATGTTGCTAATGATTTTAGTGATTTTGAGACAGGCACTAGACATAGAGCAACTGACAACCATCCTACTCAAACCACTACATCCAGTTCTTCAGCCGCACCTACTCAAACCGCTGATGGTGTAACTGTTGAACCGCTGTCCTCTGATCCCATTCAAACTGTTGAACCAGCTCCAAATCTAAACTTCAATGAAGATTTCAATGATTATCAAGATGATCCTCCTCTGGAAAATCTTCAAGAAATAGTGGTTCAAGACAACCTCCCTCCTGAAATTAATGAGCATAGAGACCATCCAACTGCCAACGTTATTGGTCCTATCAGTACTGGTGTCCAAACCAGAGGGAGTTTGACTCACAGAGATTATCACAGTTTGTTCTCAACTGCTCTGTTATCTCAGATGGAACCGAAGAAGGTAGATGAAGCTCTAAGTGATCCAAGTTGGGTAATTGCAATGCAAGAAGAGCTTAATCAGTTTGAAAGATGCAAAGTTTGGACTCTAGTTCCAAGGCCCAGAGATCACACTGTAATTGGAACAAAATGGGTATATAGAAACAAGATGGATGAAAGTGGTGTTATAACTAGAAACAAAGCTAGGTTGGTTGCTCAAGGTTATAGGCAAGAAGAAGGGATCGACTATGATGAGACCTTTGCCCCTGTAGCCAGACTCGAAGCCATAAGATTGTTCCTGGCCTATGCATCCTTCAAGAAATTCAAGTTATATCAAATGGATGTGAAGAGTGCATTTCTGAATGGTGAACTACAAGAATAAGTTTATGTAGCCCAACCGCCAGGATTTGAAGACAACAAACTTCCAAATCATGTCTTCAAACTCAAGAAAGCATTGTATGGACTCAAACAAGCTCCAAGAGCATGGTATGACACTCTATCTAAATTTTTTATTGAACAAGGCTTCTCTCGAGGTAAAATTGATAAAACTCTATTTATAGCTAAACACAAAAGTCATTCATTATTAGTTCAAATATATGTTGATGATATTATTTTCGGTTCTACTAATGAAACTATGTGTGTTAAGTTTGAGAAGCTAATGAAGAGTAAATTTGAAATGAGTATGATGGGAGAATTGACATTCTTTCTTGGACTCCAAGTCAAGCAATGCCATGATGGGATCTTTATCAACCAAGCCAAATACACTAAATATTTGATAAAGAAGTTCGGTCTTGAAACCGCTAAACCAGTTGATACCCCAATGCCTAAGGCCTGCAGTTTGGATCGAGATGAACATGGTAAGAAAGTTGATCAAACTCTCTACCGAGGTATGATCGGCTCTCTACTTTACTTAACTGCTAGTAGGTCAGATATCATGTTTAGTGTTTGTGTTTATGCTAGATTTCAAGCTGATCCTAGAGAATCTCATCTTATTGCTGTTAAACGTATTATTAGATATTTATGTGGATCTGTTAACCTTGGACTTTGGTACTCCAAAGAATCTTCATTTGATCTATTAGGTTATTCAGATGCTGACATTGCAGCATGTAAGATAAGCAGAAAGAGCACAAGTGGTACTTGTCAGTTCCTTGGAACGCGGCTTGTGTCATGGTCCAGCAAGAAACAAGCGTCGGTTTCAGTATCAACCGCTGAAGCTGAATATATAGCGGCTGGAAGCTGTTGCTCTCAAATTCTCTGGATGAAACAACAGTTGGAGGACTACGGGATATTTGAACAAAACTGCCCTATCTACTGTGATAGCACTGCTGCAATATCCATCTCCAACAATCCAGTTCAGCACTCAAAAACCAAGCACATCGACATAAGATATCATTTCCTCAAAGACCATATTGAAAAGAAAAACATTTTTCTAGCAAAGGTGGGAACAGATGATCAAATTGCTGATATCCTCACCAAACCGCTTGAAAATTTCAGGTTCTATCATTTACGAGGAGAAATGGGTATGTTAGAACTAACTTAAGATATCATATCTATATATATTATTTCTAATATCTTTTGTTTAAGTGTTTTGGCTATACTTAGAAAAGTCATCTAGTGTGCGGTTCTGTCATCATTGAAACCGCATCAATAAATGGTTCGGTACAAGATACTCCATCAAACTGACGAGTCAAAATAAATGAAATCGGTTCTTTCAAAACCGACAAGAAAGCAAAGTCATTCGGTTTAAACATACAAACCGCCATCAGATTAGAGAGACATCAGTTTCATGAAAACCGCTGAAGATGTAAGGTAAGTCGGTTTGCTCAATCAAACTGCTCAGGTATGAAATTGCATTTTAGTCCCTACTTTATGTCATATCAATTATAAGGACCTTTTTGCAAATTTCTCTGCCGCATTAAATTCTATGTGACGTGGGACGCCATCTGGAGATAATCGTGCGCCGTTCTCGTCGTTCCATTACCCAAGGAACAGTTATTTGAGTATAAAAGACAAAGTTTATTTTTTTTTTCCTTTTTACCTTCTTCATCATTCATCTCTCTCTCTTCTGCACTCTGTTTTCTACCTCAAAATATTTCCCATATTCTTTTCGAAATTCAAATGGCACCTAAGAAATCATCCGACCCTTCTGCTCCATCTACATCTAAAACATCCAAAGGCGATATGGTATGATTTCTTGAACCCTTCACTCTAGCATTTCATCTTTTTCCGCCATTGTTGTTCGAAAAAGGTTTGTTCGTATTCTAATTTTTTTCTTGCTTTTTCGTTTAATTTTTGGTTGATTATGCTTACATATGTTCATATATGCTGGGTTTGATGCTTATTTCTTGTCTTTTGTTCAATTTTTGAACAATTTTGATTTTTGGGTTTTTCGGGTGTTCTTTCGTACATCTCTTGATACTATGTTCTGGGTTTGTTATTTGAACTTGTTCTTTTAGAACTTTGTTAGTATCTGCTCTTTTCGAGTCCTTCGGTATAATTCTTTCATGTTTTGGTTAAGTTTTTGTTTTGAATGTTTATCCCCTGTTCATCATGTTCTTCATGCATTCAAATCCTTTTTCAAATTCTTTTCATGTCTAGTTTTGGTTGTTTACCATTTTAGCCCTATTTTGCTTAAACCGCCTATTTCATTGTTAGAATTCCTTGTAGCAGTTTGAATGCTTGATTTATTCAAACTGCTTGCACCAATCTCTTACTAACTTTGATTGTTTTTAGGATGAATCCAACTTTGTACCTGGATCTCAAATCATCAAAGCCAAATTCGAAGCAGATGCAGTTGGAAGAAAACTGCTTGCCCTACTTGAATCATCAAAATTGTTGCCCCTATTCCAATTGGATGAACCAAAGTTTGACAAAAGGCTTTGTGCAGAATTTTTTGACAATGTGATTGTCTGTGTGGTACCTCTATTGAATGGTAAAGGTGAAGAAATCAGATATTTAGAGTCTGGGGAAGTGATGACTGAAAATGCCATCAAGTCCACTGTCAGGACAAATGATGTAGTTCTATCTGCTTCAAAAGTGGCTATTCTGGCTGGTTTAGAAAACTCCGGAATTCTTTCCATCAAACCAGAGTTAGTCGGCCGAACTACTGAGGAGCTCTTAGGGGTTTCTGTCTTCAACACTAAGTCCACCCCCAAGAAGGAGTTTGGAGAAATTATGGTAATGTTGTGTGATTTAGTAGATACTAGAGTGATGTGCAAGAATGGCAATCACAACAACTTCACTTCTGAGCAGTACAACTACTGCGTGGCTATCTACAAAGGGAAGAAGCTGCACTGGCCAAGGATCATCATGCAAGAAATGATCAATGCCCTCAGCCGCCATACTTCTGCCAAAGCCGCTGGTAAAACAAAGATCAAAACTCACTGCAGACTCTTAACAAAGTTCCTTCATCAGGATTCTGTGATCTTCAAGGCTTCTGTGGCAAATGAAGCTGAGTGGGTGCAACCGAATGAGAAGACCTTGTTTGGTGCTTCAAAACTTGATGCTTTCAAAACCAGGTTTGGATGGCGGTTTGCACAAGTGGTATGGAATGCTGATCCTCTGCCTGAAGAACAGAGAGGACCCTATCCTGAGGCTCGGCTAAATAAGTCAGGCAAACCTTATGCCGGTGCCATAGCAGATCAAGCCGCAGCTACTAGAGCTAGAGAAGCAGCTCAAACTACCACCTTGAATAGGCTAGGAGTTAGCCTGGATGGAACTGAGGCTCCAGTTGAGAGGTGTTAGTACACGATCCTGAAAATGAGTTTATTAGGGTTTTCCCAAATTACGAGGACTTTATAGTAATTAAAAAACCTTACAAAGACTTGTCCCGGATTCCCAAAAATAGCTCAATGTTCTAGAAAACATTAAATATGGACATTTAGGGTTGCCTTGTATGAACAGTAAAACCCTAGCTTGAATTTCACGTCAGCGCGCAACGATAGCCACGCGGCCACTTTCGTACCTAGCCATCTTGGCCACGCGGCCAACTTCGCTCCTTCAGATCTCAGCCGTTGGATCTCCCCCTTTGTTTACTATATAAACCAATCTCAGCCTATTGGTTTAGGATCCGAATTTGAGAGCTCTTAAGGGACGATTTTGCTCCCAAATCAAGTCATTCAAGCCTCCAAAAACACTCTCAAGAATCCCAAGAAGACCCAAGGTTATTTCTTGCCAACAAAGGTAAGTTTTCTAACTTTTTCTTCACGTTCTTGCCATATTATTAATTTAGATCGATAATATTCATATTCTTAATATGTTTATTCATGTGTTCTTCATAATATTCATGTTCCTAACATCTTTATTCATATTTTCTTCATGACATTCATATGTTCTTCGCATGTTCATCATATTCTTAGGTTAAAACCTTATTTATGCTATATTTAGGGTTACGATCTTCATGTTAACATGTTATTTCATAGCCAATGATGATCTAGGGTTCATCAACCCAAGGATGATCTAGGAACTACTTCTAAACCCTAATCTTTAGGTAATTCCCCCCTCATTATGCATGATCCCGATTCTTCTGCCTATTCTAAATTCTTCTGCGAACTACGCTGACCTGAGCTTCTCACATTGAGAGGAACGTAGGCAATCTTCGGATCCGGTCTCAATCACTAACACACTACATACACCGCATCATGATAGAAAGACCGATCAATTCGGGCAATAGGAGTGATGACGTTCAATATTCTTCTCTTGTTGTAATTTGACCCCCGAACCCATTAACATACTTTTCTCAATGTTTTGGCTATAATTAAAATGGCATGGTGACTCTCATAATTTTAATGTTGCAATGAATATTCCCAATTTCAAACACACGTATTCACAGTGGCGACTCTGCTGGGGACTGCTTTGAAACTTTTTCAAACTTAGTGGGTCTAACTTTCGTCACATCATGATGCTTGCCATGTTTACACATGCACACACCTGCCATGTTTATACATGCACACACTTGCCATGTTTACACATGCACACACCTGCCATGTTTACACATGTACACACCTGCCATGTTTACACATGCACACACCTGCCATGTTTACACATGCACACACCTGCCATGTTTACACATGCACACTTGCCATATTTTCACGTGCCCCCTACAGTTAAGCCATGTTTACACATGCACCCGCGCACTCTGCCATGTTAATACTTGTACCTTGTACCTTGTACCATGTACCCTTGTTATCTTCGCTTTAGTATTAGGGTCAAACAAAACTATGCTGTGCTCCCTTGTACATTATTCTCTCTCTCTCTCTCTCTCTCTCTCTCTCTCTCTCATGCATTGCATCGCATCATTCAAACGTTCAAAGCTTCTCTCTTTTCTCCCTAAAAAGAAATAGTTTCTTGCCTCACACTACCACTAGTCCGTGTCAGCACTGCACATGTCCCTATCACCCGGAGTATTCGATGTGCGGGAATTTGTGCGCTACTGCCACCCTCTTTTCGAGTCACTCGTCTACTCCACTCACCGTGTACGTTCCGTGAGCGGTGGGAACCTTTTATCCTACCCGTGTCAACCCACACATAGAGATTAGGACACTCCTTAGACCAACCATTTAGGATGTAAATAAATGCAAAACTTTTCACAAAATAAAACGTGCATTGCATCTAGGCGACCTCTAAGGTCCATCGCTCACCCCTTGGGCCATCTATCAAAATTCCTCATCTTGGCCTATCTAGGTTACCTACCCATCATTGCGATCCATTTGGGTCTACCCTTCATCTCGACCCGCTTTGCTCAAAATCCCACCATCCTTTGGCCTCTTAGGACAACTTTATCTACCTTTGACATCCTAGGTCAACCTTTGACCCCATAACTCAACCTTATCTACCTTTGACCTCTTAGATCTACCCTTGACCGCCTAGGTCAACTTTATCCGCCTTTGACCTCTTAGGTCTACCCTTGACCTCCTAGGTCAACCCTATCACCTTCGACCTCTTAGGTCACCCCTCGATTTCTTAGGTCAACCTTTGACCCCATAGGTCAACCTCATCCGCCTTTGACCTCTTAGGTCAACCTTTTACCCCATAGGTCAACCTCATCCACCTTTGACCTCTTAGGTCAAACCTTCGACCTCCTAGGTCAACCCTTGACCCCCTAGGTCAACCTCATCCGCCTTCGACCTCTTAGGTCAACCTTTGACCCCCTAGGTCAACTCTATCATCTTTGACCTCTTAGGTCTACCCTTGACCCCCTAGGTCAACTTTTTCAACCTTTGACCTCTTAGGTCAACCCTTGACCCCTAGGTCAAACTTATCCGCCTTTGACCTCTTAGGTCAACCTTTGACTCCCTAAGTCAACCCAATCACCTTTGACCTCTTAGGCCAACCTTTAACCCCTAGGTCAACTTTATCCGCTTTTGACCTCTTAGGTCAATCTTTGACTCCATAGGAGAACCCAATTACCTTTGACCTTAACCCGCTTAGGTCAAACCATCATCTTGACCCACCTAGGTCATTATTTGACCCACTGTTGTCTAGACCAACCTAGGTCAACCTGTCTCGACCTGTTTAGGTCCACATCCCATCCTCGACCCATCTAGGTCAACTTGTCCGTCTTAGGTTAAAACTACCCCTTCACCTTTGACCCATCTAGGTCAATCCTTGGCCCGCTTAAGTCAACTTACCCATCTTGAATCTATCTACCGACCTTCAACTAGGTCAATCCCTGACCCATCTAGGTCAGCCCGCGACCCGCTTAGGTCGACTTACCTATCTTGGATCCATCTAGGTCAATCTCCAACCTTCCTTGGTCCACCAACCCGAATAGGTAAACCTTAGACTCACTTAGGTCAAACCATGTCTATCCCGCTTAGATCATCCCATAGGCAACCCGCTACAACCCGCTATCTTGATTCATTCACCATATAGGTCAATCCAACCCTTCTCATTTAGGTCGACCTATCCTTTACCCATCTAGGTCAACCCACCATCATCGACGCATTCTAGCTTGAACCACTTCTTGTCTCAAACCTTAGGTCAAACCTTAGGTCAAATTTAGGTCAAACCTTAAGTCAAACCTTACCCGATTCCTATAGGTCTTCCTCACCCATGCTTGACCAAGGACCGAGTCATCTCCCTCTTTTTTGACCCCTGTGGTCATCTCTCACCTCTTTTTAAAAGTCTAACTTGATTCGAACTACGGCGACCTGAGCCTCTTATTGTGTGGGACCTCTCCCTCATGATAAGGGGAACGTAGGCAACTTCGGCCCAGTTAAACTTTCAATTTTTTACCAAAATGCATTTCAAAAATGTGGAGACCGACTCTTTTCCAAAAAATGATTTTATAACGATGCCTTATCATTAAATACGAATCTAATTCTTTCATGACTAGAGTTCTGCATCATGTCGGCTGCAAGGAACATCGAAGTTGCAACTGAAGCTGCTACCCAAGATCCCGAGACAATCCTCTACACCGGTACTGCTCTCAGTAAGCAAGCATCCCACTTCGAAGCCATTCTCGATGAACAAGCAATCCACTTTAAGGCCATTCTCAACGAGCAAGCAACACACTTTCAGAAGGAGATGCATAAGACCCTAAGAGATATCGAGAGGCGCCATTTGTCTGACATTCGTGGCGTTTATGATTACCTCAGCCGAGTTCTCCCTCTTGCTCAATGTCAACACCCGTACGCTCCTCAAATGTACGGGCCGCCACAGACTTTCCCCGTCGGGATGCCTCCTATGACTACTCATCAACAAAGGGTACCGGCACCTAAATCACCCTCAAAGACAGTTCGTGAAAGGAAGGACGAACGCGAATTCGACGACTTGGGTATGCCGTTAGCCAAATTCTTCAAAGGTTTGGTTCGAGCCGGCAAGTTGGCTCCTCTACTCAACTATGAACCAAACAGGGTAAGACCAGACTTGGATCCCTCCAAATACTGCAAATACCACCAGTACATTGGGCATGACACTGAAGGTTGCCTCCAATTGAAAAGGAAGATCCAAATCCTCATTGATAGCGGAGCCATCACCCGCGATAGGAATGCATGGGCGTGAGCAAAGTCCAAACAAGAAAGAGAAAACTGGGGCTACCTCTTTTAAATAATAAATAAAAAGGGTCATTCAGTCTTCGTAGGTTCTAGAGTGTCTTTAGTCAAAAGTCCACCTTGGACTATTTTTGTTTCTTTCGTAAAAGTCCACCCCGGATTAGTCGTTTTTCTTTCAAATAATAAAAGAGTCTTTATTTCTTTTCTCTCTAGACTTGAGACATAATCTTGCATAAATCAATTCCATGAAAATTGTCTTATTCACCATCTTCACTTGATTGCTATATCTTTATACGATGAATTAATCTTAATCTTACTCATTAATGACGACTCATTAAAAGGTAAATGGACCCATAAACTATTCACATAACTAAATACACAATTAATCTCAAGATAACAAATGCTTTGACCAATTGGGATGAACGAATCACTTTCTCTTCTCTCTACATTCTACCCCTATACACCTTCTCCCATACACTATCCTCATACGCCTCTCATCCCACCATTAGACCCCTTTTCCATACGGTCATGACAAAGAAATGGACTGCGGTTGCTCATCATCAAATAGACATCCATGCTGCCACAATTTAAGGGGTTGTTTGTTCCCTTCATAAGTACTACATGCCGATACACCGGGACTGTCCGTATTCCATCGAAAATATAAAATAAATGCACGAATTTGTTCATGCCATTAATAGGTGCCACGTGATAATCCGATGGAGCTCTACCGGTATAAATCAAGGGGCTAGGATGCCCGCCGCCAGCAAAAGGCCGCTTGAACTATAAAGAGGCTACCTCGCAATCGAGAGAGGCGAAAGCAAACTAGGGGCTCGTCTTGCCCAATGTTTCATGTACAAATATATAAAAAAGGCTCGCTAGGTTGAAACCCAAAAGGGCAACCTAGGCAAAAGTTAGAGCATTGCACCAAAAGAAGCCCGCTAGGTTGAAAACCCGAAAGGGCGGCCTAGGAAAAAAAAAAAAAGGTGTGCACAAAGAGATAAAATAAAAAAAATAAAAAAAATAGAAGGGGCTATCACCATAGAAAAGTAAAAGTCCCATTTTATTTTCACTTCAAATGTTCTATTTTTCTTTCTTTCCCTACAAAGAAGATTAACGCGGTAGCAGCAGCCATGACAACTACAATGGAGCAATCCACCGCAATGAGCTGCAATGAAGCAATCCAAAGCAACAAGCTACAACGGAGTAACCTATCGCGACAAATGAACCTCATACTCAAACCCAACTCCATCATCAGCCAGGATATCCCCGAACTACGCGGACCTGAGCTCCTCACCTTGAGGAGAACGTAGGCAACCTCCCGGTTCGGTCCAAAATATACACAGCCCACCTTGAGCCAATTTCCTTTCTCTTCTCTCTTCCCCATATATTTCTACTTCTGATCTCTTCACTCGCAATTGATCAAAACATTTATTAATTTGAGGCTACTTGTTTACCAATTAACCATAACTCATTAACTAATCAACGAGGTCTATTCTCGAGCAATCAAATGAGAATCTTGAATAAAACAATTTTCAAATGTCTCGACAAGTCTTCCGTTCTACAATCTAGGAAAGAGCTAAACACTTACTTTCTGTCAAGCAGGGGCTTCCTCCCTTTTGTACATATATACACTCAGTTGTCCAAAGAGTCAAAATGTGAGTACCATCTCTCTCTCTCTCTTACTCTCCCCAAAATGCCCCCACATGTTTTCATACAATTCTTTTTCTTTTTTTGGAGTCGACTGAATGAAAACCATGCGGCCACTTTCGTACCTAGCCATCTTGGCCACGCGGCCACTTTCGTACCTAGCCATCTTGGCCACGCGGCCAACCTCGCTCCTTCAGATCTCAGCCGTTGGAACTCCCCTTTTGTTTACTATATAAACCAATCTCAGCCTATTGGTTTAGGATCCGAATTTAAGAGCTCTTAAGGGACGATTTTGCTCCCAAATCAAGTCATTCAAGCCTCCAAAAACACTCTCAAGAATCCCAAGAAGACCCAAGGTTATTTCTTGCCAACAAAGGTAAGTTTTCTAACTTTTTCTTCACGTTCTTGCCATATTTTTAATTTAGATCCATAATATTCATATTCTTAATATGTTTATTCATGTGTTCTTCATAATATTCATGTTCCTAACATCTTTATTCATATTTTCTTCATGATATTCATATGTTCATAATATGTTCTTCGCATGTTCATCATATTCTTAGGTTAAAACCTTATTTATGCTATATTTAGGGTTACGATCTTCATGTTAACATGTTATTTCATAGCCAATGATGATCTAGGGTTCATCAACCCAAGGATGATCTAGGAACTACTTCTAAACCCTAATCTTTAGGTAATTCCCCCCTCATTATGCATGATCCCGATTCTTCTGCCTATTCTAAATTCTTCTGCGAACTACGCTGACCTGAGCTTCTCACATTGAGAGGAACGTAGGCAATCTTCGGATCCGGTCTCAATCACTAACACACTACATACACCGCATCATGATAGAAAGACCGATCAATTCGGGCAATAGGAGTGATAACGTTCAATATTCTTCTATTGTTGTAATTTGACCCCCGAACCCATTAACATGTTTTTCTCAATGTTTTGGCTATAATTAAAACGACATGGTGACTCTCATAATTTTAATGTTGCAATGAATATTCCCAATTTCAAACACACGTATTCACAAGAGGGAGTCTGCGGTTGAGGGGGAGCCTGCAATACCTGCGGTTCAACCCAAGGAAACCGCGGCTCCAAGAAAGAAGAAAGCCAAAATTACTAACCCTTCCAAACCCTCATCAAATCTTCCTCCAAAACCTTCATTACCAAAATCCTTCCTTATTCTATCCAATCCCTCATCTGAACCGCTTCCACCTTCATCTAAACCAATTCCCTTCACAAAATCAACTCCTCCTACCTCATCTAAACCCCAGATAAAACCCCTTTCCCCAATCAAGCCAAATGTTGAAAAATCAATGAATTTTGCATAAGATGTGAATCTCTTGAGAAAACTGAAAGCCACCACCTCTGAACCCAAACCTATCTCACCTCTAAAATCCCCTCTCAAACTGCCAACTGTTCAATTCACTGAAGAACAGTTACAACTAATCTTTTCTACCCTTCCCAACCTCAAACCCTCCATTCAAACCGAGCCTGAGCAGACCGAAGTTTCTGAGGCTGCGGTTCTAGTTGAACAAACCAAGGTATCTACAAGTTTCTGAGGCAGTTCAAGATGAACCTGAGCAAGATGATGACAATCTTGAGGTTCAACCGCTGAAGAAGAAGAGAAGATTAATAAAAAAATATGATTTTGTGGAGCGCTGGCAATCAAGACCACCTGGTGCAGTGGACTTCACTGAAGCTCATGACAAGAAGGATCACTCACCCATTGAAGGCCCTTTTGCAAAGGAGTTAAGGGAAAGAGCTGAACTGAGAAAGGCCGGAATAGACCCCATGTTGGTTGAAACCGCTCCTCCTTCATTGAAACGAAAGCTAGAGTTTGACTCACCAGAGCACACTCCTTCACCTTCTGGATCCCCTACACTTCCTTTTGCTCCATCAGTTCCACCGCCAGCTCAACCACAACTGATCAATATCTCTGCCCCTTCGGTTTTACCTGAGTTCAAAGTTGCAGTTAGGACTCCCAAACCGCGTGGTTTGAAAAGGAAGTGTGCACAAGACATCGCGGCTTACCTAAAGAGGTTTAGAGCTACTACTTCCAAAGCCAACCGCCATGGAGCCATCATCAGAGCCGCCAACAAGCATGAAGAGCAACGGCTCAAGTCTGGTCGTCCAAATCCTTTTGCAATCTTTCCAGCCGATGAATCTCAGGCTGCTTCAGATCAACTCATTGCTTCAACTCTTGATCAAATTATTGAAGATCTGGCAGTTGAGTTCATCTTTTATCTCTGCTCTCAATTTTTCTTTAGGATAAACTGCACTGTATTTCCATACCTTTATAGATGGCAGTTCTCTCCTTATACTTCCATTCCTCTCTCCTATACCCAACTTCTTTCCATTTCCCCTTCTCTTCCCTACACTTCATTTTCTGTCATTCCTTTCCCTTCCTCCCTTTTTGAAACTGATCCAGTAAAGATTCAATTTGTTCTGGATTCATTTTTTACCCAATCTGCATTTCTTTCCTCTCTGCCCTTCCTTGTTGATGCCATTAAGAGGGAGAATGCTATTGACCCTCGGATTGGGAGAATGGAATTCAAGATTGAAACCCTTCTGGAGAACCAGCTCAAATTAGAACAGAAGCTTGAAACTCTGAATGAGCTGACTTCTCTCAGACTTGAAGCGGCCCAAGAAATGAATGAGGCTCTAGAGAAGAAGTTAGACCAACTAGATGATCTAACGGTTTCATCAACTGACTACATAGTTCAGTATGCCAACGAACTGAAGAAGCTTTCTGAAAAAATCTTACAGAAGGTAAATGAACTGACCCATCTTCGTCTTAAGTCAGCTGAATATGTGTTTGAAACCGCCAGCCTAGTTGAGCCTTCTGATGCTGCTCAAACCGCAGACCAAGCCGCCGCCAGGGTTCCTGATAGAACTAATTAGAATTCTTTCTATCCTTTTGTAATCAGTTTTTGCCTTTCATTATTTTCCTTGTAATTTTGTAACTTCCAAAACCTTTAAAGGATTATAATGAAAATGAATGCATTGCATCTTATTCCAAAAACCTTGTTTGTTCAAACTACTTGTTTGTGGAACAATGCATTTTCAAAACCCATGCACTTTAATTCATCATGAAAACATTTTTTAAGTGTATGTGTTTTAAACATTCAGTTTAAACATGCATATCTGATTTTCATAATCATATCTCTTTATATGCATCTGAATGTATTTCTTATCTATTTGTTCTTCATTTTCTTTGTTTGTTGATAGATTAGAAATCTATGATCTAGCATTGTGTGTGCATTTGACTTGGGACATGCAGTTTCAATACATACTCATTTGAGCATGTTCATACCAAGTACAATGTTTGCTCTATCATAGTGTGGTAATGGCATCAATCAAATAGGGGGAGTTGTTAGGATTCATTGTTAGTACACCCACCTGATTTGATTGACCCATTCCACGTGTCTTTTTATGGACTTTAGGTTTTCATGTAATGAAGTTTTACTTCAATTTTTAGACAAGTTCATTTCTAGATGTTTAGTAGTTAGGCTGAGTTATGTTCGGTTTATTCATAGCGGTTTAGTGTCCCTCAAGCCGCCATCTTCAAAACCACCAGCATGGTGCCTTAGGTCCTTCATCAAACCGCAGTTTGTGTCTTTGATGAAACTGCATTTCAAGTTCATTCATGAAACCGCACATGCATCTGGTGGAACCGCCGACCAAGATATTAAAGAAGTTATTGCTGTCATTTACTCCTTGAAGACAAACATTCGCTTTTCAACCGTAAATGAATGACTGGTGACTTGTCCTTAAACTTCAAGTCATGGTTCAGTTATTCTTGGAATGTCGGTTTGTCTCGCTTTTTGAAAAGTTACCTTTGTACTTTTCCAACAACTAAAAGGACAATGTCAGGTAGTGATCCAACAACTTCCTGCCACAAAGCAAAAGCAAAGGACGACAGTGACAGGTCAACCAATGGGATTGTGACAGCGCATAAAACCACCATACAATGACTCACCTCATTGTCCAACGGTCACTAATGCCTTCACTATAAATAGCCTTCATTTCTCAACAATGAAGGTTGCTGAGCTTCAAAGAGAATATCCCAAGTATTCAAGTTTGCTTTGAAGATTGAAAATCCAGATACTCATATCTTCATCATCTCCTTAGCAAACTCAGAGTTCTTCATCAAAGCTTCAAGCCTTCAAATCATCACAACTCAGCCTTGCACAGAAAGTAATCACTTGCTCACCATCACTTAGATATTTTGAGCTCTTGATTTCTTTCCACACTACACACCCGGAGTATATTTTCTTATAGATTATATACCTCGAAAACACAGGTTGTTATAATAGCATTGTTAGGTTAGATTGTTTATTTAGAGTTTGGATTCGTTTGTAATCTTGTAAAAACTCCTCTAAATCAATACAAGTCTAGTAGCTATTAGAAAATCCTAGGCTAACCACCTAGGTAGAGGACGTAGTTCTTTCAAGAGCGAACCTCTTCAAATTGTGTGTCTTTGATCTTCAATTTTTGTCTTGTCATTTACATTTCTGTTTATGAGCTTTATTTACTTTTATGTGAAATGACTTGATAAATGATTTGCATACTTTTGTGATACTTCAGTTGTGCCTTGTCAGTTGCATCATTCCATTTTCAACCACTTAAACCGCCCTACTCTTTATAATTCAGTTTGGCCAAAACCGCAAAACTCCGCTGTGCATTTTATCTGAGCGGTTCTAGTGCTTTAAACCGCAATAGACCAAACTGATAAGTACTTGGTTGATTTTCATGGGTATTTCGAAAAATATTTTAAACCTCTATTCACCCCCCCTCTAGCGGTTCTATACCCTTGTTGCCCTTTGGGACCAACAATAAATATAATACTCCATACACATTATTTTATCCATGTTTTATTCAAAATTCAAGGATTGTAATCAAGGATTCATCAATTAATCCAGGTTTTGATGTTCTTTAATTTATTATTTGTTCTTAATTTTATGAGTAGCTAAGTTCTTAGATTCATGGATTGGTAGTAACAAATACTAGATCTCTATGCTATAGATTTAATTCTTCCATACGATTTAATTCTTGTTCATTAAAATATTCTTCATGACTAATTCTTTAGTTTCAATTATATGTTAAAATATAAACTGGCTTTAGAATTATTGGGTTTATATTGCTACACTAGCGTGGGTGATTATACGTTGACCACTATTTTGATGATTAAATTCATTGAGGACCTAGCGGAACTCAAAAGGATTTAGGTTCATATGTTTTTAAGTGCTTCATGAATTTCTTGCATGTTGTATAGACCTAGCGGAAAGTATTAACATAAAAGAAATAATAGGATTGCAATCCGGCAACCGAACCATCCCAATTCTTACTAAAGTGAACGAACCCAAGAAAGAGATTGATCTTTTTATTATGAACATAGCATAGAGTGAAAGTATTTGTGAACCCAATTCGTGAATCTATTCGTTAATCTTGCTTTTATTTATTTTTTTTAGTTTAATTTTAATTATAGTTTTAGTAGTTATAAATAATCAAATCAAAAAACCTTTTATTTACTTTTAAGTTTTAATTGCATTCTTGTTAATCCTTCAAGTCCCTGTGGATTCGACCATTGCTTGTGCATACTACTACATCGGTAACTAGTACACTTGCTAGGTATTTTAATTACAGAAATATTTTCTCCATCATTTATGAAAATAAAGATTGTGAAATTTCGGGTCGTTATAAGTACTCCCTCCTTCCCAAAGTAAGACTCATATACCTCTCAAATGCACGGTGATTAAGAAATGGTGGAAATGATTTAAGTGTTGTGAGTGTGAAAGTAAAAACGTGAGAGAGAGAATGAGTAGGAGGATATAATAAGTTGATTGGTGTTGTGAGTACAAAAGTAAAGTATGAGAGAGAATGAGTGAGATGAATAGTAAAGATTATTTGCCATTTTAGGAAAGAGACTCTTACTCTAGGACGTACCAAAATAGAAAGTATGATTCTTACCCGGAGTAACTTTTATCGTAAATAATAAGTTCAAAGTAATAGTTACTATATATAGTAACTAATACTAATAATAGTATTTTTTTTTTCAAAAAAGATACTAATAATAGCAATAGTTACAATATATTACAGCTATTCTAATTAGTTAATATTATTGTTAATAATAGGTACTTTATATAGTAACTATTACACTTAACTAATATTGATAATAGTATTAATTATGTTATATAATTAACTATTACAATTAACTAATACTATTAATAGTAGTAGTTATCTTATATAATAACTTTTACATGCAACTAATACTATTAGTTGTAATCGTTATCTTATATAGTTAACTATTATAGTTAACTAATACTATTAATAGTAATAGTTACCATTTATAGTAAATTTTATACTTAACTTATACTATTAATTGTAATAGTTATCTTATATAGTTAATTATTATACTAAACTAATACTATTAATAGTAATAGTTAACCAATATAGTATAACTATTACAATTAACTAATACTATTAGCTAATAAGAGAAAAATGAAAAGTCACCTAATTAAAATGTTGTGGATGATGTGGGATCACCAAAAGCAAGAGTTACCCAAAATTTGTCCACATGGCACCACCTATGGACTCTATCTTGACTTTTAATATATACTCTCTCCGTCCCACCACAAGTGAGACTAAGAGTCAATTAGTGGTCAACTTGATTAAACTTTGACTAATAATTTAAATATAATGTAATAATCATAATGAAAATTTAACAATTATTATTGTATTACTATTGAAGATAATAATCCTACTTTATCCAAAGTAAATTGTTGTTTCAATAGTAAGGAACTCAACCATGACGTACAACAGTTTCACAATACCTTACTTTTGTATACAGAGGATAAATGGAGGTAACTGGAGAAGTTCAAGGTAGTAAAGTATAAATATTTTGTATTAGTTAGGCAGTTATAACAAATTGTACAGATGTCATTATTTTATTAGTTGTGTAATCTAGTTTGTTAGATAATCAGTTAGGTCAATTGTATATAATCTCTTCTTAGTTTTTTCTGTACAGTTAACAATTCAATCAATAATATAGAGAGAGAAAGTTCCCACAATGGGTTCTTCAATTTCATCCATGGCTACGATGAATTTCTCAATTTCTTCAATTACCATTTATAATACTTTCAATATCAATTTTAAAATTCTAATCGGAACAATTATTTTTATTTAAATTATTAGTCAAAGTTTAATCAAGTTGACCTCTAATTGACTTCTAGTCTCACTTGTGGTGGGACGGAGGGAGTATAGATTTCTTATGGTGCATAATTTACTTGTCATTTTCATTTGATGAAAGTCGTGGAAGCTAATTTTCATCTATTTAAGAAAAACTGAAAATTAACCGTACTTGGAAAAGCTGAAAATAAAATGCACTGATGTCAAATCAAATCGAAAAACCAAACTACCGAACTCAGAAAAATTGAAGTCTTATGTGCTGAAGGTCTTTCCTCCCTCATACGCCGGGCAATTTCACAAGGTCATCTCCATGGCACGAAGGTCTGCCGAAACGCCCCCCAAGTCTCTCTACCTTCTTTTTGCAGATGACAGCTTACTGTTTTGCAGAGCCACTATTGCTGAATGTGTCCACTTAAAGTTTTTATTGGATTTGTATGGTTCGGTCTCGGGGCAGTTAATCAATTATTCGAAGTCTGGCATTATGTTTAGTGCCAATGTCAATCCCACTACTCGAAATCTCCTCTCTGATGTATTGGGCGTTCATCGATCGTTAAACACTGGAAAGTACTTGGGGCTGCCGTCTCTAATAGGCAGGTCCAAGAAAGCTATTTTCGGGTATATCAAAGCTAGATTATGGAATAAATTACAAGGCTGGCGGTCGAAGTCTATTTCTACGGCTGGTAAGGCGACCCTAATTCAATCAGTAACACAATCTGTTCCGGCCTATTGTATGTCGACGTTCTTACTTTCGGACTCACTAATTAAAGATCTAGAGAGGATGATGAATAGTTACTGGTGGGGTAACAAATCTGACGGGAGGCGTAGCATTAATTAGCTTCGGTGGGATAAGTTGTGTGTGCCAAAGTGGCAAGGGGGACTAGGTTTTCGAAGCCTTCAGCTTTTCAACTTAGCGATGTTAGGGAAGTTTGGGTGGCGATTTATTGCCGACCCGAATGCTCTCGTGTGCCGGGTTCTCAAAGCTAAATATTTTTCGTATGGGGAATTTGTGAATGCCTTATTAGGGCAGTCTCCGAGTTTTGCTTGGAGGAGTATTCATGCTTCTCAAGACATCATCAAGTTGGGAGTTCGATGGAAAATAGGTGATGGACAGTCAGTTTACATTTGGACCGATGCTTGGCTTCGAAGGGATACAAACTTTTTTGTTGCTCCGCCTACACGTCTGTTTCCACACATTCACAGAGTGTGTGACTTAATTATGCCAGCCACCAAATCTTGGAACCATGATCTGATCCGTGCTATCTTTTCTATCGAGGATGCTGATTCGATACTTTCCATACCTCTGCGTTCTCCCTCACATTCACCTGATCGTATGGTGTGTCACTTTACAACAGATGGGATATATTCGGTTCGGAGTTCTTACAGGTTAGTGTGTAATCTTACTTTATCTTCTTTACATGATACCTCACGTGTTTGGGGCCTAATTTGGGATTTGAAACTCCCACCAAAGGTTAAATACTTTCTGTGGCGTTTGGCCAAGAATTGCCTGCCAACACGATCGAATCTACAGGACAAGGGCGTTGAAGTGACTGACGAGTGTGGTTTATGTTCGTTGGGCATGGAAGATCGCTGGCACCTTTTTGTTTCTTGTCAGTTTGTTAATGATTGTTGGGTGACTATTGGGATGCCCGAAGTGGTCAACAACCTTGCAGGCCAAGTGATTACTTTTGACGAGTGGTTGTTGCACATTCTACTTCTCACTACCGTGCCTCAAAGACAAAAGGTCGCCATGGTTCTTTGGACGGCTTGGAAAGAGCGAAATAATCGAGTGTGGCGACAATCTTTCCAACCTGGAGCGATATGTTGTATGCTCTCCCTACATTTTCTGGATGAATGGCAATCAGCCCAGAAGCACTTGCAGATGGACGTTGCTCAAGTCCAAGGAAGCAACTGCCTCCTTCCGTCACATGTCCGAACTGACATCCTCCTCCCCCTGCTTTCGTTAAATGTAATTGTGATGCATCTTTCTTTGCAACGGAGCAGCGGACAGGTTTAGGTTGTATTGTACGTGACGCACATGGTCACTTTCTTACAGCTCGAACAGAATCAATACATGGTGTTATGAATGTTGATGAGGGTGAAGCTCTTGGGTTAATGTGTGCTTTTGAATGGGTTGTCTCACAAGGTCTAATCAACGTCCAGTTTGAGGTGATTGTTCCCGAGTCTTTCATGCACTTCACGCTTCAACAGTGAACTGCTCATCATCCCTGACTGTAAACATCTTTTAAGGGATAATTCTACCTTCTCAATTCACCTTGTTAGCCGATTGGCAAATGATGCTGCCGATAGTGTGTCTCGGGCAGCCTTGTCATATGTACTACCTACTTCTTGGGATGAGCCACCTGATTTTGTGGCTGGCCATCTCCAACATTGTAATCTTTGCTCTTGAATAAAGCAATATTTCCTTTCGAAAAAAAAAAATAAACATAAATATTTTGGTATGGTATTGGATTTGTCTCAAAACTGTACGATACCATATCATGCACAACCCTAATTTCGGAAAGATGGCCCCTAATTGATCTGTTTGGTGGTCAACCATTTTAACCAAAATTTTATGAAAACTGACTATACTTTGTGAGTAAGTCTCTTGTAAAACGCGTTTTACACTAGGCTTAGTGTAAAACGTGTTTTATTAATAACGGCAAGTAGGGTTTAAGAGACGCGGTGGCATAAGTGTAAATATTTGAAACTTATGAAATCTCAGGAGGCATATTTTAAAACTGCAGGAGGCATATTATGAAACTGAAGGAGGCATATTTTTGAACTCCACATCAGGCACTTTGTAAAACTATAACAGGCATTTTTTTTTCAAAGAGGCACTTCTAAATTTTAAAGCAAGCATGTTTTTTAACTGGAGGAGGCATATTTTCATACTGCATGAGGCACATTTTTAAACTAGTGCAGGCATTTGTTTTCTTTTAAAAAGACAATGTTAAAAGTTCAAAAAAGTCTCAGGAGGCATGTTTTGAAACTGGAGGAGGCTTGTTTTGAAACTGCAGGAGGCACATTTTTTAACTAGAGCAGGATTTTTTCTCAAAAAATGCACTGTTAAAAGTTCAAAAAAAGTGCCTCCTCTAGAGTTAAAACATGACTGCTCTAAAAAAGTGCCTCCTCTAGAGTTAAAATATGCCTGCTGTGAAGTATTGAAAAATGCCTCCTCTTGTTTTAAAATGTGCCTGCTGAGATTTCCATGAGTTCCACTTATTTACAAATTGCCACCGCGTCTTTTAATCCCTCTTGAGCCGTTATTTGAAAAACACGTTTTACACATAGTTAGTGTAAAACACGTTTTTTACAAAATTTTGTGATACTTTCTAGAATTTCAAAAACTATTTTCGACGCACCATTTGAATTTCAAATATTAATAATAATAAATTTTATATTTATTAAGTAATAAATAAATTGTCATAATAATTAATCAAAGTTCATCGAGTTTACAATCAAAATCAAACTCAAAATGGGTCTATAGGTAGTATGAAACTACCCAAAGATGGAGTACTACTCCCTCCGTCCCATACAAAGTGAGATTTTTAGTCAAACCTATTACACTTTGACTAATAATTTAAATAAAAAATAATTATTATATTTAATATCTAAAAATTGTTATTGAAAATATTATAAATCATGATGCAAACAATTTATAAATTTTTATTACGATCATTATTTTTTCTTCAAATAAATTGTCAAAATGCAATCAAGTTGACTAATAGTCTCACTTTGTCTGGGACGGAGGGAGTACATTATTTTAAGAAATTTTACAATACTGAATAATGATTGGACAAAATACCCCTTAACCCATTCATATTCTTTCGTCGCCTCTCTCAAATTAAAACCCATCTTCTTCCTCGTATGAAATTTTAAGCAATAATAAGGACACAAAAAAAATCACAAAAATATAAAAACAGAATGAAGGGATGTAATTTTATTGGTTGCATAGATTATGAACCAACCACACTCTAATTTTTATTTATTTATTTATTTTTTTTAAAAAAAAAATCATGACATATCATTATATGGACCGAATTTTATGACATTTTTTCTAATTTTATTATTACCCTATAACTTCGGAGGGAGCTGAAATGGTGATTGTCCATTAGGCAGGCCCAAGCCTGTTGGGCTAGTTTGATAAGATGAATCACGCAACCGTTTCACGATTATAAAAATTAGGGCCCAATAGATAATTGTCGTGTTGTGTGAATGGATTTCCGTAGACACCCTATACTATTATTTTATTTTATTTTATTGAACCACCGCCCATAAAATTCTCAAGTTTCTTGATTGTAGCAAATCTTCGTTGGTTTTGCAACATTGACCCGCTTTCCTCGTCAAATATCTTCATCAGTATATTAGAGCACCCATCGTATATTAATTCTAATCAAATTGGTATTACTGCTCTTATTACAAAGTATTGGCTTCTATGGCGAGTAAGAAATAAAATGGTTTTTGAAAAGATTAAAACCACTCCAAGGGAATTCAATTTACTTATTTCAAGGGAAACTCAATTATACTTGAAGTTGTATCTTCAAATCCCTATCCGGCCAAAGAAAATAGCAGTTAACATTCAATAGAAGCCTTCTCATTATACCAATATCAAATTAAATACTGATGGGGCTTCTTGTGGAAACCCGGGTCCTTCAGGCATTGGAGGGGTCTTTAGAACATCGACTGGCATTATTATTGGTGGCTTTACAAAATCCATTGGCTATACTACTAATACAATAGCAGAATTCTGGGCAATTAGAGAAGAGATGCAACTAGCCCTTAAAAGACACATCTTTGATCTCCATATAGAAACAGATTCTCAAGTGGTCTTTACCATCTTATGCAGGGATTCCCAGGAGCATCTTCATCTGGATAATATTGTTCGTGATTGCAAAGCCCTTTTTGCTCAGTTTAGACAGCTATGGATATCTTGTGTATATAGGGAAGCAAATCAAGTAGTGGATGTTTTGGCTAAGGCGGCATCTTCTTCCCTCTTTTTGGATCAAGTTTTTAATGTTCCCCCTTCTTTTGTCTATCCAGTTCATCATAGGGATAGGTTGGGGTTATCTTCAAGTAGGGAAGTAGTATTTCCTATGGAACGTACTATGTGTATTAAGTAAACTTGGTGTTGTAAATATTTATGTTTAATATATCTTATGTTTGGCTAAAAAAGAAAAAAAAACTAGTATTCCAAAAATGAGGTTTTGCTAAAATAAAAAAAAAAAAAAAAAAAAATCAGGTTAGGCGCCAGCTTAGGATCTTGATGGGGTTCAGGTTCAGGGCCGCAATTTTTCATTAAAGATCAAATTAGGCGTTAGCCGGTCTAGGAGGATCTAGGCGATCTGGGGGGATTGTTGGAACTTGTATGTGGGATTTTATCACTGTAAGTGCAGAACGTGGTGTTGCCACAAGTGCTGCCAACACTGTCTCAGTGTTACCCGACGGACAGTCTGGAAATATATTTGAATATTTGCTTCATAAATAATTGATGTACTAATGTCTAATATTATTGCAAGTTTAGTGTTTATTGTTGGTCAAATTTTCAGGTATATTATGCTAGAATATTGCAAGGAAGGTGAAAGAATAGTTTATGGATAAAAGTGGATTTTATTCATAAACATGTGGGATTTAAAGCAACAAGAAAAACATGGGATTTGACCCATTCAAAGGGCTGAGTGTTGATCAAGAATGTACAAGGCGTCCATAGCACGAAGGTACAAGAAGGCTAAGCAAAGACTTGGGAAAAAAGAATTGGTTCCAACAATTTAGGAAATGTGGAGAATAAACTCCCCAAGGCTCGGCCACTCCACTCCACCACGTTTTTATCAACTCTCCCAACCATTATTGGAGTACTCCCCAAGCATTTCAAGCCTATAAATAGCAAGGAGCCTCCTTGCTATTACAACACACATCCTCACACAAGAAAAGCCTATACACTCATTGGTTCCTATAAACCCCGTCTTCCCAAACCTATTCCATTCTTGTAATATTTGATTATAAGTTTGTCTTGGCTAGGATAGGGTCTCGTGTATAGAATTAGTCGTTCCATAGAGCTCAAATTGTAATAGCGATAGGGAACTCTCGGCCTTGTACTTCAATTCATATTATTAGTGAAGGTCTCGCCTTTTGAGGCATCTCTCGAGATATGTACTTTATATATCTTGAGAAAAATAATTCTTGTGTTGTTTTTCCGCTGTAAACTCTTTTCTGAAACTCTTTTCAGCTTGTGTGTGTAAAGTATTGGCAGAAGTGTTATCGTTGCTTTGACAACACCTTTGATAACACTTCCTTTCTGACTTAAGCCATCGACTTGCCTTTTCAATTGGCACCAGAGTTGGTTACTTGATATACTAAGTACTTCGATCCAGTGTGTCATGGCTTATGATCCAGCCAATCCTAATAAAAAAAGGCTTCTTGTTCTTGATGGTTCGAATTACGCCTATTGGAAGATCCGCCTCTGCTTATATATCAAATCAATTGATATCCGGGCTTGGCGATCTATCGTAAATGGTTTTTCTGTCCCATAGTTACCTCCGGATGAAGATGGTGACGTTCAAGTGAAACCTGAATCCGAGTGGACTAATGAGGAGAACAACCTAGCTAGTTTCAATGAGAAGGCACTTAATGCTATTTATGAGTGGGTTGATATGCATATTTTTAAACTCATTCAAAATACTCCCACTGCTAAGGAGGCATGGGATACTTTACAAAGATTTTGTGAAGGGGATGGTAGTGTGCGTGAAACTAAGCTTAGGAGGCTCACTAGCAAATTTGAAAGATTGAGGATGAGTGAAAATGAAGATATTTCTTCATATTTTGAAAAACTTTTTGATATTGCTAATGAATGTCAAGTTTTGGGTGAACCTTTTACTAACAAACAACTTGTTTCAAAAGCAGTTAGAACTCTTCCTGAGCGCTTAAATATAAAAGTTTCATCTATTGAAGAGGCTCACAATCTTGCAACCATGGACATCAATACTTTGATGAGCATTTTGCAAAACTTTGAATTAAACCTTGCTGATCAAAGTGATGCTATTAAAGGAAAAAGTGATGCTTTAAAAATTCAACCCTCGATCTTTGAAAAAGATGTGGAAGAAGAGGTTTTTGATGAAATAGACAAAAATGCTAGTGTTGCTTTACTTGCTAGGAAATATAACTCTATGTTAAGAAAGTTCAACAAGGAAAATGTACAGGTAAAAGCAAAGGAGCAACAAACCAAGGTGTATGATTCGATGCCAAGAAGGTCACTCCCAACCACCCAGAAAGCAAACCCAATCCATAGGGAATCCTCCGATCAGTCAAGTTCAAATCCCAATTACCTTAGCTCCATTCAATGCCATACGTGTTCAGGATGGGGACACTATGCCAATGAATGTGCAAACAATCTGAGGAAGAAGGGAAAGAACTTGTGGGTGTATCTCAGTGACAATGAAGAAGGAGTAGACCATGCTCAAGAACCAGATGAGACAACCATGTTTGTCACTGTGTGTGACTCGGACACAGAAAGTGCTATCCCAAGTTATAACCTAAGTGGGTAACACCTGTGATAACACCCAGAAGGTATAATGATTTCAATTCTACTAATGATGTTTGTTTTGTAGAGTCTATTAATCTAGATGCAGGAAGCTCTTAAGATGATGCTGAGATTAGTAAGGATGAACTCATAATAGGATTGAGGAATCTTTATGAGGACATTCTTGAAGAATACAAGAAGGAGCATAGCATGGTGCAATTCTTGACCAAAGAAACCCAGCAACTAAGGGTTGGCATGGCTAATCTTAAAATCCAACTCACAAAGAAGGATGCTGGGCTGGAGAAAGTAAAGTCCAAATTGTCTCTAGCCGAAACCACACTCAAGAAACTCAACCCGGGGTCTACCAAACTGGATGAGATCCTCATGTTAAGTAAACCTCTCAGGGCAGGTATTGGTTTTCAAGATTCTTTAGATAAGATCATTTCTTCTTTGTCTTTGGAAGATAATTAAACATGTTTTTTAAATGAACGTGGTAAGGATAAAGATTTTGTTTCTTCCAAAATCTCTGACAAAGGGAAAGTGTGTACTTACTATCACACTGCTGGACATTTTAAAAACAATTGTCATACTTTTCTGAAAAGAAATTAGTCCAGTTACTCATTGTTACCTGCTACTTCTGATAACACTGCTTGTCAGAGAAACTACAATCAAAGAAAGAAAGTATGGAGACCCAAAAACAATCAAAGATGTGATCTTGTTTTTACTACCTTAAGAACTAATGGTGAAGGATCATGGTATTTTGATAGTGGGTGTTCACGTCATATGACGGGAACAAAATTGTTTTTAAAAGACTATGAATCTGTTTTTGGAGGTAATGTTACTTATGGTGGTGGAAGTAAGAGCAAGATAATTGGGAAAGGAACACTAAATATGTCCGGTTTCCCCGCCTTAAAAAATTTCCTACATGTAGTTGGACTTGTAGCTAATTTAATTAGTATAAGCCAACTTTGTGACGACGATTTAAAGGTGAAATTCAACAAAAATAATTGTGAGGTCTTTGATCATACTAACAAGTGTGTGATGTCAGGTACTAGATCAACCAAAAATTGTTATTGTATTGAAGACAAACAGGTATACAACTCTGTGAGAGTTGATGTCACTACCTTATGGCACCAAAAATTGGGACACGCCAATTTTCAAAATATTGAAAAGATTATTAAACTTGGTGCTATTCAAGGGGTTCCTAATTTGGATTTTAAAAACAAAATCATTTGTGAAAGTTGTCTTAAAAGCAAACAAACTCGTGTTGTCCATAGTGCTGCCCAATACCATGAGCAGTACTCTGGAACAACACATTATTTTCAACTTTTACATATGGATTTAATGGGTCTGGTTGAGGTTGATAGTTTGGGTGGTAAGAAATATTCGTTGGTAATTGTTGATGATTTTTCTAGGTTCACATGGATCTTTTTCTTAAAAGAAAAATCTGAGGCTTTTGAAAAGTTTAAAATCTTACACTCAAAAATCAAAAACATGTTTTGTGCTTCTGTTTCTCGTATAAGATCCGATCATGGTAAAGAGTTTGAAAATACTTCCTTTTCTACGTTTTATGAGAAAGTGGGAATTCACCATGAATTTTCGGCACCCAAAACTCCTCAACAAAATGGGATTACCGAAAGGAAAAATCAGACTTTACTTTAAATGGCCCGTGTAATGTTGTTTTCTAAACAGTTTTTTAAAAGATTTTGGGCTGAAGCACTAAACACAGCTTGTCACACGGCAAATAGAGTTTTCTTAAGACCCGGTACCACTGTGACACCTTATGAAATTTTGAATGGCAAGAAGCCTAAAGTTCAATATTTTCATGTTTTTGGGTGTGTGTGTTACATTTTAAATGACCAGGATTAGTTGACAAAGTTTGACTCTAAGAGTGATAGGGAAATTTTTCTTGGGTATTGTGAATACCCCTTTCCGATGAAGCGACACATGGGAAGTATCTTGTGATTATTTTTATTTACAAAGGGAATATTCTTAACGACATTAAAATTATGAGAGTCGCCACGCCGTTTTAATTAAAGCCAAAACATTGAAAAAAGCATGTTTAGTGGGTTCGGGGGTCAAATTACAACAAGAGAAGAATATTGAACGTTATCACTCCTATTGCCCGAATTGATCGGTCTTTCTATCATGATGAATGTGTTAGTAGTGTGTTAGTGATTTAGACCGGATCCGAAGATTGCCTACGTTCCCCTCAATGTGAGAAGCTCAGGTCAGCGTAGTTCGCAGAGAATTTAGAATAGGCAGAAGAATCGGGATCATGCATAGTGAGGGGGAAATTACCTAAAGATTAGGGTTTAGAAATAGTTCCTAGATCATCCTCGGGTTGATGAACCCTAGATCATCATCGGCTATGAAATAACATGTAGTTATGAAGATCGCGACCCTAAATATAACATAAATAAGGTTTTAATCTATGAACACGAAGAACATGTGAAGAACACATATGAACATATGAATGAGCATGCAAAGAATATGAAGAAACTATGAATAAACATGTACGAACATGAATATAAAAGATCTACATTAGAAATAATGCAAGAACGTGAAGAAATAAGTTAGAAAACTTACCTATGTTGGCAAGAAATAAACCTTGATCTTCTTGGAGGTTTGAATGCTAATTAGAGGGCAAAATATTGTTTAAGAACTCCAAAATTCGTACTTAGAGCTCTCAAAATCGGATCCCTAAACCAATAGCATGGGATTGGTTTATATAGTAAACTGAGGGGAAGATCTGATGGTCCAGATCATCCGGCGCAAGGTTGGCCGCCTGGCCAAGAATGAAGACGGCGACAATGTTGGCCGCGTGGCCAAGGTCGAGGCGTGGCAAGGTTGGCCGCCTGGCCAAGTCTGCAGGCTGACTTGATTTTCAAGCTAGGGTTTCACTGTTGCTTTATGGTAACCCTAAGTTGCCTATTTTGATAGATTTTGCCATAAATGAGATATTTTGGGAATCCAGGACAAGTCTTTGAAAGGTTTCTAATTCCTATAAAGTCCTTGTATTTTTGGGAAAGTCCTAATAAACTCATTTTCAGGTCGGGTACTAACAGTAGCCCCTCGGCGACGCTTCTTGCAAGGCAATGTGGGGTCGACGATAAAAGAAGGACCATCTGAAACATGAGTTTCAAAACAGATGAAAGGTAAGGGAACGGCTGAACCTTAACAGGCGACCTACGTATTCGCGGGGGAATCAAGCCAAACGTAGTTCAAATCTGATGGGAAATCGGGAATGACTGTCCTCTGGTGGGGAGCAACATCTTCTGCTGGGGAAAATGCACCTGCTGGGAATGAGAGATGACCGCGTCAGTCGGGTGGCTGAACCTTTTCAGGTTTCCTACGTATCCTCCGAGGAATCAAGCCGGTCGTAGTTCGGAGATCTACTGGGGATAAAACGAGATACCGGACTTCTACTGCGGATAATAAACCTACGGGCACTATCCTGCATGAAGAACGAATCATTCGTAAGCAATGAAGTTATTTGGGAAAATTAAAGACTACGTTGTCTAAATAATCCCAAGATGGAATGATGGACGCAATCAGGATCACCAGGGTTCCTGCCGATCGCGCTAAAGTAATAGATGTTGGATCTCTCGCGAACAGAAACGCCGAAGCTTCTGCCAACCACGATCGATCTAGGATGCGTATGTTATAGAGGCGCCGAAGTCTCTACAACCACACGAATCTTTATAATAGATGTTGGATCTTTCGCAAACAGAAACGCCGAGGCTTCTGCCAATTACGATTGATCTAGGATGGTATGTCATAGAGGCGCCGAAGTCTCTACAATCATACGAATCCTAATAATAGATGCTGGATCTTTCGCAAATAGAAACGCCGAGGCTTCTGCCAATTACGATTGATCTAGGATGGTATGTCATAGAGGCGCCGAAGTCTCTACAATCATACGAATCCTAATAATAGATGCTGGATCTTTCGCAAATAGAAACGCCGAGGCTTCTGCCAATTACGATTGATCTAGGATGGTATGTCATAGAGGCGCCGAAGTCTCTACAATCATACGAATCCTAAGCAAATATTTGGTGAAGAATTGGAAATTTTAAGGGGCTTTCCGTACCCAAAGGTAACGAATATCAGTCAAAGTAGTGTTAAAGGCATTTAAGATGAATTAATAGGGAAAAGATCAGGGACAAAAGTGGAATTTTATCTGAAGGGGCAAGGTTGGCCGCGTGGCCAAACACACTGAATTGCAAAAGTGGCCGCGTGGCCAAGACCGTTGAGTGGTCAGATCTCCTTCACGCGGATCACTGATCTAACGACTGGGGTTGCAAGGGCGAAGGTGGCCGCGTGGCCAAGGCTGCCGATGGGCTGACTCCTTGGTCACATCACCAGACACCTCCCCTCTTCTTCTTCTTTCTTCTTTCTTCTTAGAGAGAGAAAGCTCGGATTTTGATAATTTTGAAGATTTTATTTCACATAATTCTTGAAGATATGGCGGATTGGATCAATGAGGCGTTATTTAGGGATTTTCCGGGCCATGGTGGGTATATGATTCCACAACAAGAGCCACAAGGAGAGGGGCACGGTAATGCTCAGGGCGGAGGAAATGTAGGGGCTGACCCAGGAGCGGGCTTTGAAGCGGCGCCTTTGATTCCGCGGGGCGGTTTGAGACCACGAGCCGCGACTCGGAATTATCGCGATAATCTGCTGCGGTCCACGTTCGACCAAGATTACGATTTTTACATCGACTCTGAGCGTCATTGGTCGATGGGGCTTCCGGAGACGCGAGAGGTAAATTTCGAATTTTCATTCCTCTCCTTCTCGCACATTTGTATGTTTTATGCACATAATATGAAATGCTAGAATAATGGAATGCTAGAATTTAAATTGCTGGAATTGTAAATTGCTAGAATGGTAACATACCTGTGCTGTGTTTACCTGCAGAGGATCAGGGCTCGTGGGTCCACAGTGACTGTGGGCAAACTGTGGGCGTCTCTGTAACGACCTCAAAATCCGTTTTATTTATTTTAATCTTTATTTTATATTTTGATAATTTTAATTTAAAATTTTGTGTGTATTTTATGTGTTGCATCATTTTATATGAACTTGCACATCTTATATGATTATTTGTGTTAGTTAAAATGTTAGTAGTAAAGCTTATTAGGGGAGTTAAGTGTTAGTGGGAAAATTGTGGGTCTTTAGTGGAATTATAAGTTAGGGGCCAAAGTGTTGAATTTAAAAGTGCAATGAGTTATGTGTAAAAATGGGGTAAGAGTAGTTGATGATATCTTCTTCACTTCCCCTCCCCTGCGTTGTACCTTACCCTCTCATCACTTTCTAAAAAAAAACTCAATTCCTCCATTGTTGAAGAAAGATAGCTAAGGTAAGGGTTTGGTCTTATTAATTTTCCTTCTTTTAATTTACTACTCCATTTTCAAATCTAATTACATATAAATGTTCAGGGTGTTGAATAGATTCTTCCTACCGATCCATATTATTTTTCTTGACATCTTTTCCGGAAAATAGGTAAGTTACTAATTCCCCTTTAAATGTTAAAATGGTCATAAGTATGCTTTATATGTGATAAAACAATGTTTTGGTATGTTTTGTTTATACTTGAAATTTGGGACAAAAGGGAGTAGTATGAAATGGTTATTGTTGGTGTTGGTATTGTTCTTAGGCTAAGGTTTAGCCTTTGTGTAAGTTGAAATGTTAAGTGTTGCAAGTTTTGGTAATTTTGGGTTGTGAATCAAAAGGAGTGAAATTTGGTTTAGTTTTTTAGGCCTGCCGGGTGATGTGGGCGGCCGCCCAAAAATGGGAGTGCGGCCGCACATCTATCTGAAGGTTTTTCTTCTTGGAACAGGGCACTTTGGGCGGCCGCACAGCCCAGTTTGGGCGACCGCCCAGTTGTCTGAAAAAGTTTGGAGTTTTCAAATCCAAGGGATTTAGAGGTCAATCTTGGTCTAGTTTTTGGGTAGTGTCCTAAAGTAGTTAGATGATTGTTGTGGATCACTAAAGTGGTAGAATTGGTTCCTTTGTGAACACAAGTGTTGTGAAATGTGAGTAATGGATTAAGTGAGCATTGTTGAACATTTTGTAATGTGTTGCATGGTTCATCTTCTTGATGTGTTTGGCATGGTTCCCTACATTGGAATCATTGTCCCTGATTGTTGTTTAAGCAAGTATTTCTATATGGTGCTTGCGTGTAAAGTCCAGCTGGTACTTTTGTGTGTGTTGGGCAGTGATAGGGATTATAATGGTCTCTCGAGCCAAGTACATTATAAGGCTCCTATCATTGGTTTCCCATTTTTAACCCCCTTCCTTAGGCCAAAGGTTGGGCACTTTGGGTTATGACTTTGTGTCATTTTCCCCCCGTTGTTGTTGTTGTTGTTTGGTTCCGGAACCCGTTTCAGCTCTTCGATGCTGCTCAGTTGATGCCTCTCAGATGGCTATTGTTTGGTTTGAGAACCTTGGCTCAGTATCCATGTATGAGTGTTCATTTCCGCTTTATGTGTTGCATGATGAGTTGGTCGTTATTTCCAACCGGTATGGGACGGTTGGCGATAGGGAGCCTCTCATATTATGTGCTATGTGCTATATAATCATTTGTGGCATTGTTCCTTTATGTTTATCATATTAGCATGGAATGTAGTTGCATTTTAGTAACTTACTGAGATTTATTCTCACCCTTATTTGCTTACTGTTTTAGATAAGAAGGAGCCCAGGGGATAGTTACACACACAGGGAGGACGTCGAGGAGATCTTTGGGTAAGACATTTTGGGAAATGTTGTGTAAGTAAAGGATACATTATGTAAATGTAATACCTTTTGGGTAGTGTAACCATGACTTGGTTTGTATCATCTCTTTCAGTAGATGTTCGTGTTTGTAATTAAGTAAGAAAAGTTAGTAGTTATAGCCAAGTGGCTTAGTACTTGTTTGTGAGAGTTTGTTTTGTGACTTGTAGTCACGTTTAGTAAATGTTGTTTGGTTATATAAGACTTTTTATGAAAGTATATTTCAAAAAATTTTCCTAAAATGTAGTTGGGACGTCTTCCGTGCGTGTCCCAGACGTGGGGCCAAGTAGGACCACGGGTCGGGGCGCGACAGTCTCTGCCGGAGGGACCGGGCGGTTTGCGTGCTCGGATCGAGGCTATGGGATTTGGCCCATTCTTTGACAGTGTCCGCATGGTTGGGGCTACCCTGAAGGTGGCAGCGGTGATAGAGGTGTGCCGGGAGTTTTGGTGGGATACCACCCATACCTTCCACTTCAGTTGGGGAGAGATTACCATCACGCCGACGGATTTCGCGGCCATCACAGGGTTGAGGTTTACTGGTACCCCTTTGGCTTTTGATGAGAGCTTGGCGGAGCGGCGGGACTATAGACAGGCTCTACTGGGAGTCGACACCGACCTGGGGGGAGGTGTCAAGGGTTATGGAGTGGAGGCCGGGAAGGTGAATCGCTTGGTGGAGGTGGCTATTGAGGCCTTTAGTAGGGGGGAATATGATTTGGATTGCTTGGTCCGGCTGTTCTTATGGTACAGCTTTTCAGAGATTTTGTTTCCCAGTGGGGCTACTGTCTGCCGGTACTCACTGCTAGGGGCTCTTGTGGACTTGGACTTAGTCGGTGGGATTTCTTGGGGTGGAGCCGGTTTGGCTGAGATTTACCGGGCTTTGGACCATTGCTCGAGGGCTAGCTCGTCGGCCTTTGACGGGTTCCAGTTCGCCTTTGAGGTATGCTCTCGACTACCCTTCTTTTCACTTGTTGAGATTTCTGTTCTATTTTTTGGTCTGAAATACCTCTCTTATTATATGCACAGGCTTGGGTGTACGAGGTCTTCGGTGTCGCCCCTTTTCAGTTGGTGATGAGTGTTAACAAGGTTGTTCCCATCATGTCGTACTGGTGCAAGGGCAACAGGGCTCCTTCCCGTAGAAACCGGGACAGGAAGACAGTGGATGCTGCTGATCTGAGGAGGGTGTTCGCGATGTCTGAGCCCATCGGGGTTAGATTTTACCCATGGAGCCCGGCCAATGAGGCTTCGGTGGGTCCCTATGTAGTGGAGTTGACCGCTTCTAGGGTTCTGCTTGTGGGTCTCACCGGGGAGGCCATGTATCTTGGGGAGAGGGTGGTTCGTCAGCACAGGGCTGGTGCGTTACCGTGGGCTCCTTATGACCCTCCTCGGGATATGCTCCGTCCCGCGAGGTTGGCGACTTTCTTGGCTCCCACTCCGGCAGAGCATTACAGAGGGAGTGACGACTATGCCGGTTACGTGCGGACACGGCTGATTAGCCCTCAGGTTCGGGCCAGGATGCTATCGGGAGAGGGATCGAGCTCGGCCCGGTATGTTGGTCGGAGTCGGCCTTTGGTTGACATGCCCCTTCGCTCGAGTAGCGTGAGAATGATGAGGGGCGGCCGGGAGGTGGAGCTTAGCTTGGAGCCGACTGATGCCGATCTTGTTGAGGAGACATTCATTCCTCCGCCCGACGCTGGGGTACGGCTTTGTGCTTTGTATTAGTCATGTTTGCACACACCTATTTCTTTCTGCATTGTAATCATTGCCTTGGCTTCACTTTCAGGTGACTCGGGAGGCCTACATCCGTTCAGCTCGACGGGAGAACGTGTTGATGCGCTTACTGAGGGAGGCGTACCATTCATGTACTTGTCAGAGGGACGACGTTGCGTCACCCCAGCGTCGGGAACGGTCTCCGAATGGTGCGGGCTCTTCTCATATTGGTGGTCGAGCGGTCCGGGGACGGAGTTCGGGTGCCGGTAGCTCTCGGGCTTTAGCGCGGCGCGGAGACACCACAGAGGAAGATTCAGATTAGGCGGGGTCTACCTTTATTTCCTAGACTGTTAGCTAGTAGAGAGCAGAGGGATATGTATGTACAGAACAAATGTATAAAATGCATGTATGTATATTATGTTCTAAAATGCAATTTTATTGTGGGAGCCTACTTGTGCAAACTAATTATTTTACAATGTTCCTAATTTTATACAATGCATGAGCCATGGAAGGGGGCAGGTACGTAGTTGCATGGATCCGTTACGGAGTGGGAACAAACAAACTGGATTTCTGCATGGAGCAAAGTTGGCCGCATGGCCATGGCGAGGCTCAGAACAATGTTGGCCGCCTGGCCATGGCAAGATCCGGAGAAAAGTTGGCCGCGTGGCCTAGGACGAAGTTGGCCGCCCGGCCAAGGACAATATCGGCCGCGGGGCCAGGGGCATATGTGGCCGCGTGGCCAAATCATGCGCCGCCTCCGGTTTTCCTTTTCCTGGCAAGAATCGGGAGTTGTGCACTATTTAATGAACCCTTTGCAGCCATACAAACGTACCAGCAACCTTTTGAGCAGTTTTTGAGTTCCTTTTAGCCAATTTTCTTGCTTTTTTGCCATGGATCAAGAGGCTAGGATCACAAGCCTTGAGAAAAAAGTCTTTATAACCTCTATGGAGAAGTGGGTCGCCAAACTTCCTGGTTCAAGTCGTAGGAAACTTGATGAACGGTATGGGATAAAGTGCCTTTGGTCACTTTTGCACATGAATTCCAATACCAACCTTTTGCAAGCTTGTGGTAAATTTTGGAATGATACCCTCCATGTCTTCAACTTTTCATTCAACGAGATAACACCCACTTATGAGGACATCGCGGCTTTATGTGGCTACGAAGGGAAGGGTAAAGTTGCCTTGCCTTTTGACTTCGTTTGCTTGAGGGACAAGTTGATGACCTTTGGCGTGCCCGCGGATGACCTTGATAGGTATGCCAGGGGCGGTTATGTCGACCTTTCTTGGATGCCACAACACTTCATGCATGCAGACGTGACATCTGACCGCTCCTTGGACCATCTTGCACTGTGCTTGTTTAGCTCTATCCTTTTCCCTCCTGAGGTGGGATTTGCCAGTGAAGGATGCTTGGGTATGGTGAACTTGGCTCGTTTGGGTTATGATATTGTACCGGCCATTCTTGGGGAGATGCTCTGTGGGATTCCCCATCTTACGGCTTATGGTGGGATGCCTTGTGGTAGTGATAGGCTTTTGACCATGTGGTTGCAAGAGCGGCTTCGAGTGAATAAACCGGCGGCTTCTCTGAAGGTGGCCCCATGGATGCACCGCATTAGAGGCATGGTGGAGCGGTTTGAGGGCATGACTCCCAAAGGTTGGGAAAAGTATTTGGCGGAAATGGTGACTGACGACATTCAGTGGGTGGTGCCCCATTGGCACATTCACTCTGTGAGGGAGAAACAAGTGGGGCTTCACATGATCAGAGTTCCGACCCTTTCTGGGACTACCTTTTACTATCCCTCTAGAGTGCTTCGTCAGTATGGTTTGGTGCAGACCATCCCGGAGGGTTGGGACGAGGAGAGAGATGATTTTCCTTTTGGGGTACTTCAGTTGGATGATAGCGCCTCAGTCCTTCTTTCTCAGATGTGGGGCGAGGCTGGCTTTAGTCGTAGGACCTTCCTCACACGCTCTAGCAACACCATCCTGCAATGCGAGTATTTGGATTGGTATATGGGGAGACTTGGGCATGCGGAGCAGACTCTAGAGACCCTAAGGGGCACTATTTTGGGATCCTGTGCTCCAAGTTCTTCATTGAGAATTAAGGAGGCTGAGGCTTATGAGAGGAGGATGAGTAAGAGCGTGGCTAACGGAGGCGGAGAAGAAGTGGGGGCGTCAAAGAAGAGGAAAGGCGAAGAGGCTCCTAATGGCAAGGCTAAAGGTGTTAGCGAGTTCGAAAGAAGATTTTGTGAGAATCCTAGCAAGAAGAAAGTTCGCCGTGGGCAAAGCAAGAAGAAAGAGACCGAGGGCACAAATGGCACTAAGGAGTAATCCCGAGCGTCTCTCCATGGTCGTTGCAGACACATTAGTTTAATTTAGTTTACTTTTGTTTTAGTTTCAATTTCAGAATAGGTTATTCATTCAAAAAGTATGTCAAGCTTAGACTCATCAAATAAGTGTTAACATGCAATGACTATGGAAATAAAAGTTTTTGCTTTCAGAAAATACAACTTCTATCTTTATTGCTTAACAAGATTTGGATGTTTATTTGTTTTTTAGACCGCACCTTTTGAAAGGCTGCCTACGTTCCCCTTTTACAAATAGGACTAAGGGGTTCAGGTCACCGTAGTTCACTCCAGTCAGACTAGAATGATTATAAAGAAAGGGAAGATAGAAGGGGGAATGCTCTAACTTTTGCCTAGACCGCCCTTGCGGGTTTTCGATCTAGCGAGCTCTGTACGCACCCTTATTTTGCATAGACCGCCCTTTGCGGGTTTTCAGTCTATCGGGCTTCTTTTTGCGTAGTAAATATTTTTTTTTTTTTTTTTTTTTTTTTTTTTTAGAGGGGGAGTCTAGTCATAGTAGCGTCTGAGCTTACTGAGGTTGACTGGTTCCTCGAACGGGTTGCCATCCAAATCTGCCATTCTGTCTAGTCTTGTGGCGCGTCCCTGACTTTGGTCATTGCGTTGACGCGTTGCTTTAAATCCCCTATTTCTCTTGAGATGTCTTGCATTGTTTCTGCAGTCAGGTGCGAGGGTGCCTCCGAGTCGTTCTTCACATAAGGCTCGATTTCGCAGCAACCGAGGATGTCTAAGTTTTCGCCTTCCCTATAGAACCAAAATCCTCTCACGCTGGTGAGGATATTTTCGTCCATCAAGCCTTGGACTCTCCTTTGTAGTGCGACGCAGTCGTTGGTGTCGTGGCCTTCGTCTTGGTGGTAAGAGCAACTTTTGGTAGGTTCAAATGGTTGAAGGGGTGGTAATTCGGAGAGGAGTGAATGTTCTTCTAGAGGCTGCATCTTGCCCATTTGTCTTAGTTGGTCGAGCAATCTTGCGAAAGGGGTCCCTATTCTTGTGTAGCGGGGGACTGAGAGGGGGTATTTTTCCAAAAATCTTTGCATTTTTCCACTGATTTCCTTTTCCTGGCGCGAGGGCCACGATTCTGTCGTTGGTGTTGGGGTCTGAAGTTCATTCCCATGTGCCGGGTGCAGGATTGGGGTATTCGCGAGGTATTCTTTGAGGCAGCATAACGCGAATTCGCATCTCGAACTCCATTCTCGGTCGCGGGCCCTTTCTATTTCTCTGAGCATCGGTTCCCCCACTGTTGTAAAATGGTTGAGGTGTTGCAGTAACTTGACGAGCTCTTCCTTTTCGGCTTTGTTTCGAGGAGACTGCATTCTCAACACGGCTCGAACTCGCCGACTGATGGTCCTCCCCGAGGTTGTGGAGGGGGTTGCTTCTTGGTTTTCCTCGGTTGTCTCGACCTGGTTATAGCCGTCAAACCCATCAACAAACGACTTGACCTCATAATGGGCGGTCGCGTCCACCAACATTTCGATATTTGGCAAGGGGAAGTCATCCTTCGGCGTAGCTTTGTTGAGATCCCGAAAATCTACACATACTCTGACTTTACCGTTGGATTTCTTGACAGTCACCAGATTTGATAACCAAGTTGGATATTCGATCACCCTGATGAAACCCACACGGAGTAGCTTCTCAATCTCTTCCTTCACTTGCAAAGACCATTCCGGCTTAATGCGGCGCAGCTTCTGTTTGACTGGCTTAGCGTCTGGTGCTGTCGGGATTCTGTGTTCTACGATCGAGTTGTCGAGCCCCGGCATGTCCTTATACGACCATGCAAACACATCCACATATTCTTTGAGTAGCTTAATCAGTGCTTCCCTTTCGGCTCCGCTGAAGAAACTCCCAGTTTGCGTTTCCTTAGGCTCGGCTTCGGTTCCCAAATTCACGCACGTTAACACCTCATCGGCAGCTTGGGCTCGAGATTATTTTTGATTAATAACCTGTTCTGAGATCTCTTTAATGTATTCATCATTTAATGTGTCTGTGTCTGCCTCTTCTAATGAATCATTATTAACTAAGTGTATATCATTAGTTTGATTATTAGCCAATTTATCAGTTAAAAGAGTGACTATGGAGGGATACTCGGAAAGGTCGAGGGTTTCATTCATGGCAAAAGGGAAAATAGTGTTTGCAACAAGATCATAGTCTTCAGACGTAAGGTCGTCAGACTTAGAGGAAGACTCAAATTCAAAATGTAAAACACTAGACTCTGGGGACGGGGATTTTGGGCGAGTGACAGGAGATGCTGCAGGAGTGGCGACAGGAGAAGGAGTAAGCCCCAGTGTTCCCATCATAAATTCCGGAGTAGCTGTAGGTCCCCCAATGATGCACCAATTCTTGAGCTTGTCCCCCATGGGTATCACCAATGTCCTTGGGTCCACCTTATCTTCAGAATCGTCCCCGATGACGGCAACCATGTCTTCGTGCAGCCCCAGATTACCCAGATGTTGAAGCAGATGTTGGCCGTCCCACGTCTCAGTCAAACTTGGAGTTTCTGCGGCTTCTATTGCTGGCTTGTCAAGGGTTGTGGCTTCAAGTTGATCTGCCAAGTCTTCTGCAACCTTGGTGGAGTACTCATGCCTGATGGTTCTACCTCTGCCCGTGGCTTTGTCATATTCCATGTAAGTCAGCTTTATGTTGGACCGATCGAATTCCACATCTCTGAAAATCTCGAACCCTTTCTGCAATTTCCCGGTGTGGTCAATCCATGGCTCGGCGAACTCAAAACACGAAAACTCCTCGCCTTCTCTGACAAAGTAGCTATTCAGGGACAGGCGGTATGGCCGCATTTCAGGCTTTTTGTAGGGAAGCTTCATCTTTTTAAGCAATTCTATCCTTTGGTGCTCCATCTTGTCTTCAAGAGTAAGGGTGTATCCTAGACCGAACAACCCTCGATGATTAATCTCTTCAACCAATTCTGTGGGGCCTTGCAAGTCCTTACCTAGCCCCAGCCCCGGTATAAAACCCATGTTACGCAGTATCTTGACAACAGGTGCCACTTTGTCCGTTGTTTTGGTGAGGTCGATGGTGCAGATCTGTGCTTGAGCGACTATTTCGAAGCCATTGAAGAGTCGGCTCTCTTCCCCATGCTGAATCTATAAGACAGGAACGCCCTTGGTGTCCGTCCCTTGGGCAGTTACAAGATCACTGTAGATGATGGTCACTTCATTACCAGATTGAAACTTCACACACTGGTGCAAGGAAGATGGGACAGCACCCGATTGATGTAACCATGGCCGGCCGAAGAGGAGTGAGAAGGTTGCGGGGATGTCTATGACGTGGAAATCTGTCGGCAGGATCTTTGTTCCGATGGTAATGGGCAGGGTGACTTCGCCTATCACGGCGCGGCACGTAGAGTCATAAGCTTTGATGGTTTGCTTGGATGGGCGTAAATCAACACCATGAACGCCAATCACATCCATCATCCTTGAAGGCAGGATATTAATAGCCGAACCATTGTCAATGAATACACGGGGAATCTTCTTGCCATTTACTTCGACAGTGATGTACAAAGGCTCATTATGATCAACTCCGAACACTGGCTTGTCTAGCTCCGAGAAAGTGATGATGTTTCCATAGTGGATATTACCAATCATGTGGGTGACGTCCTCCGGGGTAATAGTGGATGGTTCCATGGTGGCGGCGAGGTTTTGCTCAAGCATGAGGCGATGGGCTAGGGAGGAGGTGAGTAGGGACCATAGTGAAATATGGGCTTGGGTTTGTTTGAGTTGAGTGAGGATAGGGTCTTCTTTGTCTAGGTCGGCTTGCTCGGGTTCCTTCCCAAAGACTTTCTTTGCACCCTTCGGGTCGGATTGGTACACTTGACCGGATCTCGTAAGGAGACAAACTTCTGCACGTAGCTCCTCCAAAGACAATGGCGAGTCATGACAAGGGAGCGAAACTTCGGTTTTTTCGGCCTCCTCGAAGATTTCGGCCCAAGAAAGAGGTTGAGAGGGCTTGGGACTCTCTTCCTCTAGAGATTCGACTTCACTCACTAGTTCTTCTAAAGACAACAAGTAGCAAGAAGATTCTTTATTATTAGTTATTGAAATACAACCCATCTCATCACAGTCCGCCACAACAGGCTCGGCCGGATCAGTGATCTCACTAAGTTCTACCATGAGTACATTGCTAGCTACATAATCTCTAGGGTCTTCGATGACTCCCTTGTGGATGAGCTCTTGCACGGCCTTCTTGAGTTCAAAGCATTCTTCGGTAGTGTGACCGGTGCACTTGTGGTAGTGGCAAAACTTCGACAAATCGCAACCAAGGCGGGGAAGGTGTCCTTCTAATGGTTCAAGCATTTCTAGCGTCACCAATGCCATGAAGATATCCACCATCGTGAGCCCTATCTTGTCAAGGGCGTCCATGAGCTCTAGAATACTAATCTCGCATGTTTGCACCATATTCACCCCACCCCCATTGTTAGGAAGAGGGTTATTCACCACATTAGGACCCTTCGGCTTCTCAATCTTCTTGTCATTGATCAACCCTTGCACTACGCGCTTCAATTGAATACAACCATCCGTTGTGTGCCCGATGTGCTTGTGATACTTGCAGAACTTGGAGGCGTCCAAATCAGTTCTTGGGTAGGCGGGCTGGTAATTCTCCAAAGGTTTGATAAGACCTCTCTTGACTAACACGTCAAAGACTTTCCCCATAGGCATTCCAAAATCGTCAAAGTGCTCCCTCTCTCTTTGCGGTGGAGCCCCATTCCTTGTTACGGCTTGGACATCTAACGGGACCTCTTTCTGGACCATATTCACTTGGCCGACGGCCTCCTTTCCACCCCTAGGAGGCGTAGGCGCAGTAGGAGCCTTGTAGCGGAAGGAATTGTTGTTGTTGGTCTTTGGACTTTCCTTTGGCGGCACAATCCCAGTGAACCCTGATTCGTACCTTACTCCGGCGTCAACCATTTCCCGCAAATCAGGGAAGTAACCATTACCTATAGCTGCTTTCATCTCCGGTAGCAAGCATTTGTAGAAAATCTGTTTCTGTTCCTTCGCCTTTGGTGGGTATTGGACCTCACACAACCGATGGTTCCACCTCTTGTAAAAATCATAAATAGCCTCGCCGGGCTTTTGCATAGTGTTCTCAAGATCTGTTCGATTCACGTGCCAATCCAAGTTAGCTTGATACTTCTCACAGAAAATGGCGCTGATCTGATCCCACGTTTGCCTCTCGCTTGGTTCTAGCCCCAAGAACCAACGCAGAGCTATACCATCCAAAGTGCTATGAAATACGCGAGCCATTTGTTCGTTGGTGCAGTCACGAGCCCTCATGGCCAACACATAACTATCCAAATGAGTCTTAGGACACGAGTCACCATGAAACATTGCCACCTTAGGCATCTTGAAATCCTTGGGGAGAGCCCCTACTTGGCTAGGGTTGATTGTCTTGGTAGTCGGTGCACTTTGCTTATCCACGGTCTCGATCAACTTTCGCATTTGCTCTTGCATGGCCATAACCACAGGGTGATTGGAGATGTCGGGGATAGTTTCTGACAGAATGACGGGAGGAGTAGTGGAAGCAGTAGCAGCGGCCATCCCAATACTCAAAGGCAACGAGGGTGCGGGTAGTTTGCTGGCGGAGAGGTAGCCTCCAAGCAGTTCAGGGGAAGGTTCATAGACAGCCTTGTTCTTGCTCATGGTAGTGAAACCTTGTTGGGTGTAGAGAGAAGGAGGTGGAACATTGCGGTAGCTTGGGAATGGGAAGGTAGTAGCATTGGTGTTGGGGGGACAGTTGGTATTGACCTCTTCATCCTCGACATAAATGAAATTCTCTCCATCGGGCACCAGTTTAGTCCCCTTTTGTTGAATGTGACCCTTCAACTGTTGGTTCTGATCCTCCAACATCTTGTTGCTTTCCTCGAGATTCCTGATCTTGGCTTCGAGACCGGCTAGGAAGTTCTGGAGGCTTGGGGGAATACCATTGAGAGTAGCCTCGGTGTTGAGCTCGGCGGTACTGGCAGGAGGAGCAGAGGCTGAAGCTGAAGCGGGAGTTGACATTGCTGATGACGAGACTGAGAACGTGGACGGAGTAGAAGCTTCACGTTGTAGTCGACCACCCGAACGGATCCAAACTCGCTTTGCTGAAAGATTGAAGGGCAATGGAGCTTTAGGAGAGGGGGAAGGCTCATGCAAAGTATATTTTAATTTACAAAAACATACATTATTTATATCCTAATTGGTTGGAAGGGATACCCCTTTTTCGCAACTAGTTAGAAGACTACGATCAGTGGAGGCCATCATTACGTCTATAGACCCCTCGTTTTTCACCTGCATTGCACCCCCCAAACGGACAATTTGGGCGAGGGTCCTATAGGGCAAGCGGCTTCCACCAACCATCGGATCCTACGACTAACCCTTCCTTAAAGGCATTTAACGTGATGTCTATGTTACATCCTACGCAAGTTAATGATGAGCGGAGATCTTGACAATAAACACTCATCTCACCATGGCACGTCCCTTGTAGGGAAATCACTTTTTTGTGCACTTTCTCTCAAAGATCTCGATTCATCATTGACTTGGGGATGACTCGACATAGACAGCACGTTAACTGACTATTAAGAAAAAGCTAGCCAAACCAACCGGTCAAAACCTAGGTGTGTTACCTATACTAGTGTGGGTTGACATGGGTTAGGTAAAAGGTTCCCACCGCTCGCGGAACGTACACGGTGAGTGGAGTAGACGAGTGACTCGAAAAGAGGGCGACAGTAGCGCACAAATTCCTGCACATCGAATACTCCGGGTAATGGGGACCTGTGCAGTGCTGACACGGACTAGTGGTAGTGTGTGGCAAGAAACTAATTCTTTTTAAGGAGAAAATAGAGAAGTTTTTGATGTTAGGATGATGCAATGCAATGCATGAGAGAGAGAGAGAGAGAGAGAGAGAGAGAGAGATAATGTACAAGGGAGCATAGCAGAGTTTTGTTTGACCCTAAAACTAAAGCGAAGATAACAAGGGTACATGGTGCAAGGTACAAGGTACAAGTATTAACATGACGGAGTGCGCGGGTGCATGTGTAAACATGGCAGGCGTGTGCATGTGTAAACATGGCAGGTGTGTGTATGTGTTAAACATGGCAAGTGTGAGCATGTGTAAACATGGCAAGTGTGTGTGCATGTGCAAACATGGCAAGTGTATGTAGGGTGCATGTGTAAACATGGCAGGTGCGTGCATGTGTAAACATGGCAGGTGTGTGCATGTGTTAAACATGGCAAGTGTGTGTGCATGTGTGAACATGGCAGAAGTGTGCATGTGTAAACATGGCAGGTGTGTGCATGTGTAAACATGGCAAGTGTGTGCATGTGTCAACATGGCAGGTGTGTGCATGTGTGAACATGGCAGAAGTGTAAGGTGCATGTGAGAACATGGCAAAGTGTAAGGTGCATGTGAGAACATGGCAGACATCATGATGTGAACGAAAGTTAGACCCACTAAGTTTGAAAAAGTTTCAAAGCAGTCCCCAGCGGAGTCGCCACTGTGAATACCCCTTTCCGATGAAGCGACGCATGGGAAGTATCTTGTGATTATTTTTATTTACAAAGGGAATATTCTTAACGACATTAAAATTATGAGAGTCGCCACGCCGTTTTAATTAAAGCCAAAACATTGAAAAAAGCATGTTTAGTGGGTTCGGGGGTCAAATTACAACAAGAGAAGAATATTGAACGTTATCACTCCTATTGCCCGAATTGATCGGTCTTTCTATCATGATGAATGTGTTAGTAGTGTGTTAGTGATTTAGACCGGATCCGAAGATTGCCTACGTTCCCCTCAATGTGAGAAGCTCAGGTCAGCGTAGTTCGCAGAGAATTTAGAATAGGCAGAAGAATCGGGATCATGCATAGTGAGGGGAAATTACCTAAAGATTAGGGTTTAGAAATAGTTCCTAGATCATCCTCGGGTTGATGAACCCTAGATCATCATCGGCTATGAAATAACATGTAGTTATGAAGATCGCGACCCTAAATATAACATAAATAAGGTTTTAATCTATGAACACGAAGAACATGTGAAGAACACATATGAACATATGAATGAGCATGCAAAGAATATGAAGAAACTATGAATAAACATGTACGAACATGAATATAAAAGATCTACATTAGAAATAATGCAAGAACGTGAAGAAATAAGTTAGAAAACTTACCTATGTTGGCAAGAAATAAACCTTGATCTTCTTGGAGGTTTGAATGCTAATTAGAGAGCAAAATATTGTTTAAGAACTCCAAAATTCGTACTTAGAGCTCTCAAAATCGGATCCCTAAACCAATAGCATGGGATTGGTTTATATAGTAAACTGAGGGGAAGATCTGATGGTCCAGATCATCCGGCGCAAGGTTGGCCGCCTGGCCAAGAATGAAGACGGCGACAATGTTGGCCGCGTGGCCAAGGTCGAGGCGTGCCAAGGTTGGCCGCCTGGCCAAGTCTGCAGGCTGACTTGATTTTCAAGCTAGGGTTTCACTGTTGCTTTATGGTAACCCTAAGTTGCCTATTTTGATAGATTTTGCCATAAATGAGATATTTTGGGAATCCAGGACAAGTCTTTGCAAGGTTTCTAATTCCTATAAAGTCCTTGTATTTTTGGGAAAGTCCTAATAAACTCATTTTCAGGTCGGTTACTAACAGGTATGCTCAAAATAGTCGAGCATATAGGGTGTACAATCTAAGGTTGAAAACTATCCAAGAATCGGTTAATATTTTTTTGATGACATGTTGAGTATTGCAGGTGAAGGACCTCAGGAATCTCCATTGATTCTGTTGGATGAGCTGAATGATAACAGACAAACTTCGAATTCTGTTGATGAAGCAGGTGCTGACCAAAGTGTTACCACTGACGAGGCAATACTTCCGGTAACACCTGATTCCAGTACAGCTGCTGAAACAGAAGAAGAAAATTCAGATGGTGCAGAAGTTCATGAAGTTATAAGGAGAGATACCCCAGCCAGAATAAGAAGGAATCACCCTTCTACACAAGTAATAGGGGAAGTAAGTGAAGGAATTCAAACAAGAAACAAAAAACCAATCAATTACTGGGAAATTGTAAGATATGTGTGTATGTCTACCACATATGCAAAGGTAAAGTACTCTTATTTTATTTCTACCCTAGAACCTAAGAATGTGATTGATACCTTAAAAGATAATTTCTGGATTCAAGCTATGCAAGAGGAGCTTGAACAATTTACCCGAAATAATGTTTGGACTTTAGTTCCCCATCCCGCTAACACTAATGTTATTGGGACTAAATGGATTTTCAAAAACAAAAGTGATGAAACGGGTAACACTGTTCATAACGAAGCTCATCTTGTGGCTCAAGGCTACACACAGGTCGAAGGTATCGATTATGATGAGACCTTCGAACCTGTGGCTAGAATTAAGTCCATAAGACTCCTCTTGGCTATAGATTGCTATCTTAAAATTACATTGCACAAAATGGATGTGAAAGGAGCATTTTTGAATGGATATATTGATAAAGAAATCTATGTTGAACAACCAAAAGGTTTTGAAGATCCATTCAAACCACATCATGTTTATAAACTTGTAAAAGCCTTATATGGCTTGAAACAAGCTCCTTGAGCATGGTATGTGTAGATACCCCAGGGCGGAGCACCACGGCTTTAGGCTAGAGCGCGTGAGTTGTCCTAGGATGTCTAATTGTGTTTTAGAGTCGCCACCCACGTTTTTGAGGAACGTAAGAAAACCTAATGTTTATGAGCCTAAGTTTGATTTAAAAAAACAGAGATTCTTTGGGATGAGGGGTTCGGGGGTTAGGTTATGAAATGGGAAGTACTTAAACACCCATTTCGCCCAAGCAAAGTCGGTCTTGTTTGTTCATAATTCACTTTAAATATAGATGTGTTCTTCCTATTTGAATGATGATAAAAAAGGGGTTTTATTGTTTAAAATGTAGGGAGATGACTCCTATGCCAATTCAATGTAATGAAAGGGCCATTGGTGTCATGTCTCAAATGGTTTTGGGGTGATTGCACATTTGATTGAAGTAGAAGAAGAATTATAAGAAGAAGAAGAAGAAGAATAAAGTTCAGACACTTTACCTATAATATCCTTCAAAGAGAACCTCTTGAAGAAGAGGTTGAATACTTGGAGAGAATATCTTTTGTAAATTTCCTATAGTAAAATCCAAGGTGGAAAAGTCTTAAGGTGCCAAAAGAGGTCCCCTCCAATGATGGATTGGAGGGGTTTTTATAGTTGAAAGAGGGGAGTTTTTGGAGCCAAACGGAGTCTCGAAGAAATCTTTCTCGGGCAAAATCATGTATAATGAGCAAGGGAGAGATTCTTGGGCAAAATCTGTAACTGACACACCCCAGAAGCGGGCGCATCCCACCTAGGCGGCGGAAGGCGCGTACGTCTGGCCTCAAGGGGTGGAGGCGCGCGACTCTGAAAGGCAAAATCTGACAGAATGGACTAGAAAGTTAGAACTGTTATTTAGTTTAGTCCCTGGACTTAACGGAGCCCGCCTGAAACTTAACCAAAGTAACAGAAACTAACAAAAAACACTTAAAAGAGGGAGAAAACACAAAATCAAGTGTGCAATCGGGGTGAGCGGTCCAAGACGGGGGTGTCTACAGAGCCCCTCGGTGGTGTGGATTGCAAAGCAAACGCACCGACGAAAGACAGACATCCGCCTAGGACATCACCAAGAAAAAGAAAATTGCAAGGGATGGAGGTTCGCTCCCTGTGTGAGCGGCTTGGTTGATAATAAAGGGTTTGGTGGCATGAAACGGCCCACCATGGCCGATAGTGGGACCTAGGGGTCCGTTTGCTGGAAGCGGGACCTGTTTGCTGGTAGCGAGATCCGTTTGTTGAAAGCGTTACCTGTTTGCTGGTGGCGAGTTCCATTTACTGGAATGCGGGACCTGTTTGCTGGTGGCGAGATCCGTTTGCTGGAATGCGGGACCTGTCTGCTGATAGCAAGATCCGTCTATTGGAATGCGGGACCCAGAGGACCGTTTGCTTGAGTACGGGACCCGGAGGACCGTTTGCTTTGAATGCGGGACCCAGAGGACCGTTTTCTTTGAATGCGGGACCCAGAGGACCGTTTGCTTGAATAGCGGGTACCCAGAGGACCGTTTGCTTTGAATGCGGCCCCAAAGGACCCGTTGCTTTGAATGCGGGACCCAGAGGACCGTTTGCTTTGAATGCGGGACCCAGAGGACCGTTTGCTTTGAATGCGGGGCCCGGAGGACCATTTGCTTTGAATGGATGTAGATTTTGCTTGATAAGGAGGTGGTGATTCTGTGGCTCACCTAGGACCAGGTTGTTGTCGTGAGTCGTACTTCGATGTTGACTGTTTGACTTTGACTTTTGGTGGGGTGCGGGCACAGTTGACTGCGGAGTGCTTTCTGCTGGGGATGAATTGTAAAAAAACTATTTTTTTGAGAAAATAAAGGACACCCTACTTTGAGTGGGAGTTTCTATCTTATTTCAGTTTTTTAGACATGCCTTAAGGGCGGACCAAATTAATGTGTGCCCAGCTAGGTGTTTGTTGTCATTGAACTCCTTCTCATTGCTGGGATCCTGAACTTGTTGCTGGTTGAAGGCTCCTGGGTTACTTTCTGAACTTGACAAGGGCCATTTCTGAAGCATTTTTTACCTGGGACGTGGGCACTTCCTCTTATGGCGATGGGATGCGCGCGCCTTGTATACCAGTGTCGGGCGGGGCGCGCCTCTGGGAGGCAAAATTTGGGGCCTGACATTTGCTGGCCAAAAGATCCCCCAACAGCTATAATATCAGCTTCTGGTCGACAATTCGATTCCAACAGCTCTCTTCTGCCATTTTGAACACCATTTTATTGCCCAATTTTGCTTGTAATCTTCTTTCCCATGGCCTCTAACCTTTTCAGTCTTGATGCCGAGGTTGTTAAGAGTTACGAGAAGGATTTGTCGACATTCGTGTATTCTTTCAAGACCCATCCCAAAAATGCTTTCATCAAAGATTTCGGGTTTCGAATTCTTTTTACTTTGCGGACATTGAAGCCGGATTGGGACTTGTTGAGGGCCGCTGCAGCCTTTTGGGATTGTGATAGCCATACTTTTAACTTTTCGGCTAATGAAATGGTGCCGACTGTCGATGATTTTGGGGCCATTCTGGGTACGCCTTTGGCCGGTCAGATTGTTGTCCCTAAGTATCACCGCAGTGTTGTTGATTCTTGGGTTGACTTTCTGAATCTCCCTGTCGGAGAGGTGAAGAAGATGATACACGAGACCGTTGTCGACATAACTGAGCTTCCGATGTTTTTCAGCTTGCATTCGGAAGATGACGCGGTTCAGTCTTTTAAGAGAAATGCCAAGGCTGTTTGTCTTTTCAGCGAGGTCCTGTTTGTCGCTCCTCTGGGTACTGCGGATGCGCAGTTGGCTGAGATTGTGTTGTAGGCGAAAGGACAACGATTCAGTATAATCCCTCTTATAGTGGGGGAAACTTTGCATGGTTTGGACGAAATGCATCGCACGGGTGAGATGCGACGAGGAAGTCCTCTGCTTCTGACCATATGGCTTCGGGAGCATTTCAGGATTTATGCGTCAGACGGCGACCTCTCTCCTTTTGCTGTTCATAGGTGACGGTTGCTGATTAGAGATTTGACTGAAGAGGGTTGGAGGAGATTCTTCGCTTCTCGTCTTACAGCTGACATTGAGTGGTGCCCTTGGGGTCTTCACCCTTTCATGGAATGGACCTTCGGTTTTCAGCATGTGGTTTTACCCGGGTTAAGAGATTCTCTTTTTTACCAACCAGAACGGGTTTTGAGGCAGTTTGGCCGTCAAAAATAATTCATTTTCCGAGGAACGGGGTGCTTCGTCCAGTTTCTTACATGGGTCCGGACTTCTCGAGTGAGCTTCAGTCGGCTTGGGGAGATGATCGCAACCGGTTGGATTTCGTCCCTTTGCATCGGGGTAGTTTCTTTCTTCCCGAGAGTTACTTGGATCACTTGCTTGGTACCGTCTACCGCGGCATTACTTGGGTAGATGCTCTTCGGGCTGAATTGCTAAGGAAGGACTTTAAGCCTATCAGTGCTTTGAGGTACAAGGAGGCTGCTGCTGATGTGAACAACATTCTGACTGACCCTTTCGGTACCCCTTTGGATGACTTTTATGCTCGAAGGCGCTCTGTTGCGCAGAAGGTTTTGGTCCGTATCAGTGTTCCTAGACCTCCTAAGAAGAGTAGGATTGATGGTCGTTCGGTTGGTCCTTCGAAGGCCAAGAGAAAATTAGATTTTTCCTAGTACCCCAAGAGATTGGAAGTAAAATAGACCACTTGTTTAGGATTTAATATTTTAATGTCTTTTATTAGCTAAACTAATTCTTGTAATGATCAAAATAATTCAAGAAATGAATAAAAATTGCATCTCGTTAATTTGAAATGATTTGGGTATTTATTATATTTTAGACCGCACCCGAAGGTTACCTACGTTTCTCCAGTGTAGAGGCTCAGGTCTCCGTAGTTCAAACAAACGAAGACCATTTTTTTTGTGCACCCTGTTTTTTGCCTACACCGCCCTTTCGGGTTTTCAATCTAGCAGGCTTCTTTTTTGCACGTGCTCTAATTTTTGCCTAGGCCGCCCTTGTGGGTTTTCAACCTAGCGAGTTTTATTTTTATGGTCTTCATTTATTAAGCGTAGAATCTCTTCAGCTTGTCGAGGTTGAATTCCTTCGGCAACTCATCTCCATCTAAATCCACGAGTCGGACTGCAACGCCGCTTAGTATCTTCTTGACCACGTACGGACCGATCCATCGGGGTCCCCATTTTCCAAGGGGGTTCATGGCATTAGGAGGATGTTGTCTTAGGACCAAATCTCCCACATTGATGTTTCGAGGCTTCACCTTTTTGTCGAAAGCCCTTGCCATTCTTTGTTGATAGGCTCTCGTACGTTCGAGTGCCCTTAGCCTTTTCTCGTCGAGTAGAGCTAGTTGTCCATATCGACTTTGCATCCAATCGATTTCATTAACTTGGTTCTCGAGGAGGACCCATAGGGATGGGACTTCGAGCTCTATTGGGCGTACAGCTTCGGAACCATACACCAATGCATAAGGAGTTTCTCCAGTTGCTGTCCGTATAGACGTGCGGTAGCCCCACAATGCTAGAGGTAGCTTTTCGGGCCAATCCCTTCCGGTGGAGGCCATTTTCTTCACAATGGTCTCGATTGTCTTATTAGCTGCTTCGACCGCGTCGTTTGTTTGAGGGCGTTATGGAGATGACTTGTGCTTAGTAATCTTGTATTCTACTAGGAGCGCATCCATCTCTTTCTCAAAGTGAGAACCGTTGTCTGAGATGATTTGATGAGGGACGCCGTACCGGCACATGATGTGGGTCTTCATCTTCACGAATTCGGCCACTTTCTTGGCGTTGAGAACTCGGTAAGCCTGTGCTTCAACCCATTTTGTAAAATAGTCCACGGCTACTAGGATGAAAGATTGTTTGTTGCTGCCAGTAGGGTGAACTTTGCCGATGATGTCTATGCCCCAACTAGAGAAAGGCCATAGCGTGGTCATATTGTAAAGTTGTGAGGGTGGAGCATGCTGCAGCCTTTTGGGATTGTGATAGCCATACATTCAACTTTTCGGCTAATGAAATGGTGCCGACCGTCGATGATTTTGGGGCCATTCTGGGTATGCCTTTGGCCGGTCGGATTGCCGTCCCTAAGTATCACCGCGGTGTTGTTGACTCTTGGGTTAACCTTCTGAATCTCCCTATTGGAGAGGTGAAGAAGATGATGTATGGGACCATTGTTGACATAACTGAGCTTCCGATGTTTTTCAGCTTGCATTCAGAAGATGTCGCGGTTCAGTATTTTAAGAGAAATGCCATGGCTGTCTGTCTTTTCAGCGAGGTTCTGTTTGTCACTCCTCTGGGTACTGCGGATGCGCAGTTGGCTGAGATCGTGTTACAGGCGAAAGGACAACGATTTAGCATAATTCCGCTCATTGTAGGAGAGACCTTGCATGGTCTGGACGAATTCCACCGTACGGGCGAGATGCGACGAGGAAGCCCCTTGCTTTTGACCATATGGCTTCGGGAGCATTTCGGGCTCTATGCGTCAGACGGCGACCTCTCTCCTTTTACTGTTCATAGGCGATGGTTGCTGATTTGAGATTTAACTGAAGAGGGTTGGAGGGGATTCTTCGCTTCTCGTCTTACAGCTGACATTGAGTGGTGCCTTTGGGGGCTTCACCCTTTCGTGGAATGGACCTTCGGTTTTCAGCATGTGGTTTTACCTGGGTTGAGAGATTCTTCATTTTACCAACCCGAACGGGTTTTGAGACAGTTCGGTCGTCAGCAAATAATTCCTTTTCTGAGGAACGGGATGCTTCGTCCAGTTTCTTACATGGATCCGGACTTCTCGAGTGAGTTTCAGTCGTTTGGGGAGATGACCGTAACCGGTGGGCTTCCGCTCCTTTGCATCGGGGTAGTATCTTTCTTCCCGAGAGTTACTTGGATCACTTGCTTGGTACCGTCTACCGCGGCATTACTTCGGTAGATGCTCTTCGGGCTGAATTGCTAGGGAAGGACTTTGAGCCTAGCAGTGCTTTGAGGTTCAAGGAGGCTGCTGCTGATGTGAACAACATTCTGACCGACCCTTTTTGTACCCCTTTGGAAGACTTTTATGCCCGGAGGCGCTCTGTTGCGCAGAAGGTTTCGGTCCGTGTCAGTGTTCCTAGACCTCCCAAGAAGAGTAGGATTGATGGTCGTTCGGGTGGTCCTTCAAAGGCCAAGAGAAAATTAGATTTTTCCTAGTACCCAAGAGATTGCAAGTAAAATAGACCACTTGTTTTAGGATTTTAATGTTTTATGTCTTTTAGTAGCTCAACAAATTCTTGTAATGATCAAAGTAATTCAAGAAATGAGTAAGAATTGCATCTCGTTAATTTGGAATGATTTGGGTATTTGTTTATGTTTTAGACCGCACCCGAAGGTTGCCTACGTTCCTCCAGTGTAGAGGCTCAGGTCTCCGTAGTTCAAACAAACGAAGACCATTTTTTTTTTGTGCACCCTGTTTTTTGCCTAGACCGCCCTTTCGGGTTTTCAATCTAGCGGGCTTCTTTTTTGCACGTGCTCTAATTTTTGCCGCACGTGCTCTAATTTTTGCCTAGGTAGCCCTTGCGGGTTTTCAACCTAGCGAGCTCTTTTTTTTTTTTTTGATGGTATTCATTTATTAAGCGTAGAATCTCTTCAACTTGTCGAGGTTGACTTCTTTTGGCAGCTGGTCTCCATCTAAACCCGCGAGTCGGACTGCACCGCCGCTTAGTATCTTCTTGACCACGTACGGACCGATCCATCGGGGTCTCCATTTTCCAAGGGGGTTCATGGCATTAGGAGGGTGTTGTCTTAGGACCAAATCTCCCACATTGATGTTTCGAGGCTTCACCTTTTTGTTGAAATCCCTTGCCATTCTTTGTTGATAGGCTCTCGTACGTTCGAGTGCCCTTAGCCTTTTCTCGTCGAGTAGAGCTAGCTGTTCATATCGACTTTGCATCCAATCGATTTCATTGACTTGGTTCTCGAGGAGGACCCGTAGGGATAGAACTTCGAGCTCTATTGGGAGTACAGCTTCAGAACCATACACCAATGCATAAGGAGTTTCTCCAGTTGCTGTCCGTATAGACGTGCGGTAGCCCCATAATGCTAGAGGTAGCTTTTCGGGCCAATCCGTTCCGGTGGAGGCCATTTTCTTCACAATGGTCTCGATTGTTTTATTAGCTGCTTCGACCGCGTCGTTTGCTTGAGGGCGGTATGGAGATGACTTGTGCTTGGTAATCTTGTATTCTATTAGGAGCGCGTCCATCTCTTTCTCAAAGTGTGAACCGTTGTCTGAGATGATTTCAAGAGGAACGCCGTACCGGCAGATGATGTGGGTCTTCACGAATTCGGCCACTTTCTTGGCGTTGAGAACCCAGTAAGCATGTGCTTCGACCCATTTAGTAAAATAGTCCACGGCAACTAGGACGAAAGATTGTCCGTTGCTGGTAAACTTTGCCGATGATGTCTATGCCCCAGGAAGAGAAAGGTCATGGCGTGGTCATGTTGTAAAGCTGTGAGTGCGGAGCGTGCTGTAGGTTGGCATGGAATTGGCATTTGGCGCACCTTTTGACTTTCTCGATTGTCGCGCCCCAGACCCGTGGTCCTACTTGGCCCCACGCTCGGAACACGATTGGAAGACGTTATAAAACATTTTTAGAAATTTTTTTCGAAATATACTTTCATAAAGTTGAACAAAATCCACACTTGAAGTTCAAAGACTTCCACTAACTTTCAAACCAACTTTTCAAACAACTTCCACAAACGAAAGTACTTAGCCCGAAGGCTTACAAACTTTTATACAAATGTACTCACACAAACATTATCCAAAATATAGGTGTTACAAGATGATGAAGTCAAGGAAACTCTACCCAAAAGGTTATACATCTATGTAATGTAACCTTGATAAAGCAAAACCCAACTCTTACCACTTCAACGTCCTCCCGTGCCAAAGTGTCTTATCCCCTGGATTCGCTTTTATCTAAAACAGTAAACAAATAAGGGGTGAGAATGAATCTCAGTAAGCTACTAAAATGCAACTACGTTACATGTTGATATGATAATCATAAACAAACAATATCAACACATAATCATATAGCATATAGCACATAACATGAGAGGCTCCCTATCGCCAACCGTCCCATACCGGTTGGAAATAACGACCAACTCATCATACAACACATAGTGTAGGAGTAAACACTCCTACGAGAATACCAAGCCAAGGTTTACTGAAGTAACATAACCATCTGAGAAAACCAGTTGAGAAAACCATCTGAGCAGCATAAATAGCTGAAGCCGGGATCCCAAAAACCAAACCATAACCAATAGAACCAAAGTAACAACGGGGCAGCATCAATAGCTGAAGCAGGTTCCGGAACCATATAACACAACAACAACAATAGAGGGAGAAAATGACACAATCTCATACCCCTAAATGCTCACGCAAGGGAGCGAGTTCATCCCATCCAAGGCCAATCTGGACTGAGGATAAAGGTACCAGTGGACAACCTTATAGTGAACTTGGCTTGTGTGCCACTATAATTCTCCCACTGCTTGACTCAAGGTACCAATGGAAAACCTTATAGGGAACTTAACTTGTACCCCTATAATTTTCCCACAGCCCAACTCAACAACACAAGACCAGCTGGACTTTACACGAAAGCACAGTATTAAATACTTACTAAACAACAACAACTAGGGCAATGATTCTAAAATAAGGAACCAAGCCAAACACTTCAAAAGATGCAAACACGTTACTCATAAAAGAGTTCACAACATTGACATTAGGTCACAACACAATCCTTTATTAATGACATTAAGTCACCTCACAAGCTTGCACCCATTCACAATTAATCCAAAACACATTAAAAGGATGTTCCATAATACCCATTTAATACTTAGTTAAATTGAACAACACATATGTTCACAAAGGAACCAACTCTACCACTTTCGTGTTCCAAAACAACCATCTAGGTACTCTAGGACATTGCCTAAGACCTAGACCAAGATTGACCTCTAAATCCCTTGGATTGAAACAACTCAACTTTTTCAGTAGCCTGGATGGGTCGCCCACACTAGGATGTGCGGCCGCCCAACACACCCTGTTCCAAGACAAAACTTTTCAGATAACTTGTGCGGCCGCACGCCCTATTTGGGCGGCCGCCCACACCCCTCGACAGGCCAAAACTTGAATAAATTATACTCCCTTCGTTTCACCGTCTCACAAGTATAAGTATAGTTTTTTTTCTAATATACTAATATACTCATTTAGGGATACTTTCATTCATTTCCCCGTCCCACGAATAATAGTATAATTTTTATAATATACTTATTTAACATTTAACTCAAGTTAATATTTTACCGTCCCACGAGTAGGAGTATACTTTCAAACACTTATACTAACATTCTCAGGTATATAAACATGCTCCATATACATCCTTGCATACAAACCAAGTCATTACCCTGTATAATTATACTCCCTTTGTCCCAAATAAACAAGTATCACAAATAAATTCGTTTCACAATAATTTCACCACTATCACACATATAGCAAATATATGACTATTTTACTATTTAAGGGGAATTAGTAACTTACCTATTTCTGGAGAAAGTATAAATGAAATATTTTCTGATTGGGTAGAAATGACCTACTCAACGCCCTGATCATTTTTATATAATTAGTTTTTAAAACAGATAAGTAAATTCAATGAAATAAATCGAAATAGGTTGAACTTACCGGGAAGAAACGAGAAGAAAAGTATACGCAGTGAACACAGAGGGAGAGAAAGAAGATAAACATGTTTTTATATAAAAATTTTACTCAATTTACACTTTAGTCCCTCAACTTTCATTTCTAATAACTAAACTTCCAAACTTTAAAGTTACACTTTGAACCCTAAAGTTTCAACTTAATCTTTTAACTCCTTTAACCATTATTACTACTAACTAAATAAATAACACAATTAATCTAACTATATGAGTAAGTCATAAAATATGATGCAACACATAAAATGCACACATAAGTTCAAATTAAAATCCCCAAAAATATAAAATAAATAGGGACGGGTTTTGGGGTCGTTACAATCACTCCCCCTTAAAGAAAATTCGTCCCGAATTTTAGGGTTACTTACCACACGAATCAAATAACCAAAGGTATTTCCATTCAAGTATCTTTAGAGGTTGAAGTAGACTTGCGAGTCTTTGATGTTCAGCTTTAACCTGTTGATAAATCAAACACTTGATACGTAATCCACTATTCCCCATTTCATATTATTCCACTAGAAATGCTGCTTCAAATTATGATACATCTTGGTACTCTCGGGATAAGTAATATACTTGAACTCGTAATCCTCATCAAGAATTTGACGTTTAATTCCATCAATGTTGGTACACATAACTGCCCTCTATAAGTTAATACTCCTTCAAGACTAAAAGAAATATCTTCAACTTTTCTATCTTTGGTTTATCCACTATCTTTCTCAACACGAGGTCATTCTGTTGAGCATCTTTTATCCGTTGAATTAAGGTTAGCAAATCCCGAATATTTGCAATTATCACCCCATGTCTCAATTCATGTAGACACCAATCCCGTACATCCTCTAACATCTTCTACCCTCGGACCATCCTCGAAACTATGTAAGATTTCTGACTAATAGTATCTACAACCATGTTTGCTTTGCCCAGATAATAGGAGATGGTGCAATCATAATCCTTCAAAAGTTCCATTCATCTACGCGGTCGATTTGTAAAAATCTCAAACATGGTTTCATAAAGATAATGTTTCCACTTATGTAACGCAAAAACAATCGCAACAAGTTCCATGTCATGGGTCGGATAGTTCTGTTCACAAGAAGTTGACTTCCTCGAAGCATCACTGTAAATAACCATCATTCCCATTAGGTAATGCAAGAATCAGTACAGTGGTCAATCTCTTCTTTAATTCCTCAAAACTGACTTGACATTTTTCATCCCACATATATGGTACATTCTTTTAAGTCCACTGAGTGAATGGTGTAGCAATCTTGAAAAACCCCTCAATAAATCTTCGATAATACTCCGCTAAACCCAGAAAATTTCGCAAATAACTGCTTCCCTCGGAGCCCAGACAAAACCATTCACAAATATTGTTCATGTTCCTCTCGAGATTTAGAATAAACAAGGATATTACCGATAAAGACAACCACAAAGGTATCAAGATAAGGTTTAAAAACCCGATTCATCATATCCATGAAAACAACTAGAGCCATTCTGTAAGGTGCCTCAGATATAGGAGCTGTACCTGGAAGTAAGTCAATACATAACTTGATTTCCCGGTAAGGAGGCATAGAGAACTTAGTAGAAAACACATCAGGAAATTTTTTGACAATAGGCATATCCTCTATTTCAGGCAACCCTTTAGTAGTATCAAGAACACTGGCCAAGAATCCCACACAACCACGATTCAATAACCTCCTAGCCTTCACATAAGAAATAATATGGATCTCTATACCCCAGGGAACAGTTTTAAAAGTAAATTTAAGAACATCAGGGATAGAAAATGTAACCACCTTTTCAGCACAATCAACAGATGCATGATATTTACCCAAACAATCTATACCTAAGATAATATCAAAATCTTGTAATGGTAAGATAACTAAATCAGCAGGTAAAACATGCTCACGTATACGCACATCACAAGTATGCAACACCTCATTGGTCACCAAACACTCCCCTATAGGAGTAGACACCTCTAACACATAAGGTAGAGATTCAGAAGACAAATGCAATCCAGAAGCAAAATGCACAAACACATAAGAATGCGATGAACCAGAGTCTATAAGTGTACGTGCTCTCAAACTAGACACAGAAATAATACCTCCTATCACATTAGAGGAATCTGAAGCCTGTTTTTGAGTAATGGCAAAGACATGACCCTGCACCTTAGGCTTTCTTGAAGAATCCCTCTTCTGGCCCTGAGAAGACCTAACTGCACTTCCCGATGCTTGTACTCTAAATCTAGGGCAATCCTTTCGAAAACGACCCAACTGACCACAATTCAAACATTTGCCCTGCTTCTTCCAACATCTTTTTCTGAATGCCCTTCTTTCTGACAATAATTACAGACTCCTCTGTTCTGACTCCCTGAAGTGTTACTTTGATTTCTATCACTTGACTGTCCCTGAGAAAACCCTTTGAATTGTGAAGATCCACCTTGATTTCCTCTATTATCATCACGTTGTTGTTGTTGTTGCCTACCTTGCCTCCCTACACTTAACAACTCCATTTTCTTCTTGTGTTCCTTAATATCATGCTCCACTTGGTAGGCTCGATCAACTGCATCTTGAAAATCTTACAACTTGTGGGATACTAGTTGAGTTCTAATCGCAGTTCTCAATCCCTTCACAAACCTCGTAGCCTTTCTCTCCTCGGTTGCCACTAAATGAGTACAATACCTGGAAAACTCTGAAAATTTAGTTGAATACTGAGCCACTGACATAGAACCTTGCTCCAAGTTAAGAAACTCCATTTCCTTCCTGTCTTGATCTACCCGGGGAATGAAGTGTTCTTTAAACTTTCCCAGAAAATTCTCCCAAGTATAGGGTACATGAGTCTCATCCCATTTAGTTTTCAAAGCCTTCCACCAATGCTCGGCAGCTCCATTCAGTTTATAAGTAGCAAACCTGACTTGATCTTCCTCAGAACATCTCATAGCATCAAAGATATTTTCCATTCATTCAATCCACCTTTCTGTGTTAGATTCGTCAGGCTCTCCATCATATCCCATTAGTTTCATCTTCAGGAACTGTGCCAACCCATCTCTTGGTGGTGCCTGTTCCCTCTCTTGCCTCTGATCATTAATTGTTTTCATTGCAACCTCAAACATACCTTGGAACATTATTCGAGCTTCTTCTCTTGCCTTATCTTGCCCTGATGGCCCAAAATTATCTCCTTCTGTCCCAACCATTTTGAATGAATACCTGCATAGAACACTCAACGTTACTTACTCTATATTCTACTACCCTCCTAGGTCATTTAGTCATTATAGACCATCTACAACCTAGCTCTGATACCAACTGTCGCGCCCCAGACCCGTGGTCCTACTTGGCCCCACGCTCGGGACACGATTGGAAGACGTTATAAAACATTTTTAGAATATTTTTTCGAAATATACTTTCATAAAGTTGAACAAAATCCACACTTGAAGTTCAAAGACTTCCACTGACTTTCAAACCAACTTTTCAAACAAAGGAAAGTACATAGCCCGAAGGCTTACAAACTTTTATACAAATGTACTCACACCAACATTATCCAAAATATAGGTGTTACAAGATGATGAAGTCAAGGAAACTCTACCCAAAAGGTTATACATCTATGTAATGTAACCTTGACAAAGCAAAACCCAACTCTTACCACTTCAACGTCCTCCCGTGCCAAAGTGTCCTATCCCCTGGATTCGCTTTTATCTAAAACAGTAAACAAATAAGGGGTGAGAATGAATCTCAGTAAGCTACTAAAATGCAACTACGTTACATGCTGATATGATAATCATAAACAAACAATATCAACACATAATCATATAGCATATAGCACATAACATGAGAGGCTCCCTATCGCCAACCGTCCCATACCGGTTGGAAATAACGACCAACTCATCATACAACACATAGTGTAGGAGTAAACACTCCTACGAGAATACCAAGCCAAGGTTTACCGAAGTAACATAACCATCTGAGAATACCATCTGAGAAAACCAGTTGAGAAAACCATCTGAGCAGCATAAATAGCTGAAGCCGGGATCCCAAAAACCAAAACATAACCAATAGAACCAAAGTAACAACGGGGCAGCATCAATAGCTGAAGCAGGTTCCGGAACCATATAACAAAACAACAACAATAGCTGGAGAAAATGACACAAAGTCATACCCCTAAATGCTCACGCAAGGGAGCGAGTTCATCCCATCCAAGGCTAATCTGGACTGAGGATAAAGGTACCAGTGGACAACCTTATAGTGAACTTGGCTTGTGTGCCACTACAATTCTCCCACTGCCTGACTCAAGGTACGAATGGAAAACCTTATAGGGAACTTAACTTGTACCCCTATAATTTTCCCACTGCCCGACTCAACAACACAAGACCAGCTGGACTTTACACGAAAGCACAATATTAAATACTTGCTAAACAACAACAACTAGGCAATGATTCTAAAATAAGGAACCAAGCCAAACACTTCAAAAGATGCAACGTTACTCATAAAAGAGTTCACAACATTGACATTAGGTCACAACACAATCCTTTATTAATGACATTAAGTCACCTCACAAGCTTGCACCCATTCACAATTAATCCAAAACACATCAAAAGGATGTTCCATAATACCCATTTAATACTTAGTTAAATTCCACAACATATATGTTCACAAAGGAACCAACTCTACCACTTTGGTGTTCCAAAACAACCATCTAGGTACTCTAGGACATTGCCTAAGACCTAGACCAAGATTGACCTCTAAATTCCTTGGATTGAAACAACTCAACTTTTTCAGTAGCCTGGACGGTCGCCCACACTAGGATGTGCGGCCGCCCAACACACCCTGTTCCAAGACAAAACTTTTCAGATAACTTGTGCGGCCGCACGCCCTATTTGGGCGGCCGCCCACACCCCTCGACAGGCCAAAACTTGAATAAATTATACTCCCTTCGTTTCACCGTCTCACAAGTATAAGTATAGTTTTTTTCTAATATACTAATATACTCATTTAGGAATACTTTCATTTATTTCCCCGTCCCACGAATAATAGTATAATTTTTATAATATACTTATTTAACATTTAGCTCAAGTTAATATTTTACCGTCCCACGAGTAGGAGTATACTTTCAAACACTTATACTAACATTCTCAGGTATATAAACATGCTCCATATACATCCTTGCATACAAACCAAGTCACTTACCCTGTATAATTATACTCCCTTTGTCCCAAATAAACAAGTATCACAAATAAATTCTTTTCACAATAATTTCACCACTATCACACATATAGCAAATATATGACCATTTTACTATTTAAGGGGAATTAGTAACTTACCTATTTCTGGAGAAAGTATAAATGAAATATTTTCTGATCGGGTAGAAATGACCTACTCAACGCCTTGATCATTTTTATATAATTAGTTTTTAAAACGGATAAGTAAATTAAATGAAATAAATCGAAATAGGTTGAACTTACCGGGAAGAAACGAGAAGAAAAGTATACGCAGTGAACACAGAGGGAGAGAAAGAAGATAAACATGTTTTTATATAAAAATCTTACTCAATTTACACTTTAGTCCCTCAACTTTCATTTCTAATAACTAAACTCCCAAACTTTAAAGTTACACTTTGAACCCTAAAGTTTCAACGTAATCTTTTAACTCCTTTAACCATTATTACTACTAACTAAATAAATAACACAATTAATCTAACTATATGAGCAAGTCATAAAATATGATGCAACACATAAAATGCACACATAAGTTCAAATTAAAATCCCCAAAAATATAAAATAAATAGGGACGGTTTTTGGGGTCGTTACATCGATGCAGTCTCTTTCCATGGTACTCCAATAGTAAGCCATGCGGAGTATCTTCTTAGTCAACATAAACCCGTTCATGTGGGGCCCACATTCACCTTTGTGGATCTCATTTATTATTTCTTGAGCTTCAGTCTCATTTTCCCATAGTAGATTGATCCCTTCGTGGTGCCTTTTGTAAACTCAGTCCCCAATTAGTACATATCGAGAGGCTAGCCTTTGCAATTCCATTTGAGACTTCTTATTGCTATTCTCGGGATAACTGCCATTCTTGAGAAAATCCATGCTATCCGAATACCATGGGGAGTTTGCTTAGACCTCGTTGATCTCGATACTCATGTAGTATGCCGGACTATTCCTTCGGGAAATTTTAAAGGGCTTCACCATTTACCCTCAGGCATTTCGACCAGTGAAGCGATGGTGGCTAGTGCATCAGCGAAACGGTTCTTGTCCCTTGGCAGGTAGTTGAAGGTGATCTCTTGAAATTGTTCAACCAACTCCTCGAGATGTTGACCATACTGTTGTAGATTTGAGTCTTGAATCTTCCACTTTCTAGATGTCTGATTGATGATGAGTAAGGAATCACCAAATACCTCTAAGCTCGTGACATTTCTCTCGAGGGCCGCTTTGAGCCCTGCTATGCATGCTACGTACTCAGCGATGTTGTTGGTGGCCTCAAATCCGAGGCGGATAGCGATTGGAGTATAAATGTCCTACGGATCGACAAGTAACATCCCTATGCCATATCCATGCTTATTGGTCGCGCCATCGAAAAAAAGTTGCCACTTATCTTTCTATGTTGTACCACAAATTAAATGCTCGTCGGGGAACTGTACATCTTCCCCGGCGAGCATGAAATACCATTTGGCTATTCTTGTTGACATGAAAGGCTTCTCGAAGATGTAGCAGAGCGGGTCCACTTTTGCTACCAACTTGATTGGGAAGGCCTCCATGTAGTGCTTGAGCTTTTGAGTAACCCAAACCAATGCCGCACAAGATTTCTCCAAGACAGAGTAGTTCTTCTCAGCTCCTTGAAACCGGCGGCTGACAAAGTAGATAGCATTCTCTTTTATGGAGTCTCGCTATTCTTGTGCTAACATAGCCCCTAGGGCTTCATCATTAACAGTGAGATAGAGCAAGAGAGGCTTCTCCTTGTGCGGTGGAACCAAAACTGGATGGCATGTCAAGTAATGCTTCACTTGGTCGAAGTCTTCTTGGAAAGCGTCAGTCCATTCTAGAGCCACATTCTTCTTGATCAGTTTGAACATCGGCTTACACATGGAAGTGAGTTGGTGCACAAACCGACTGATGTATTGAAGTCTGCCCATGAAACCTTTGATTTCTTTCTGCGTTTTTGGAGGAGGCATGTCAATGATTGCCTTGATCTTGGAGGGATCGGCTTCAATTCCCCTCTCAGTGACCATGTAACCGAGAACCTTTCCTCTGATGACCCCAAAAGTGCACTTTGCGGGATTGAGTCTCATGTTGTGTTGTCGGAGTCGTTCAAAGAACTTGCGAAGATCGATCAAATGTTGACCGTTGGTTCCCTTCGAATGGATGATCATGTCGTCTACATAGACCTCGATCTCTTTATGAATTATGTCATGGAATAGATCCGTAACAGCCCTTTGGTAGGTAGACCCAGCGTTCTTTAATCCGAACGGCATGACTGTGTAGCAGAAAGTGCCCCACGGTGTTGTGAAAGATGTCATGTGTTGGTCCTCCTCGGGCATGAGACTCTAATTTTAACCGGCAAAACTGTCCACAAATGAGCGGACTTCATAGTTGGCAGTCGAATCGACGAGCATGTCGATGTTTGGTAGCGGAAAATCATCTTTCGGGGAAGCTTTGTTCAAATCCCGGAAGTCCACACAAACTCGAACCTTGCCGTTTGCCTTTCTGACTGTCACAATGTTGGCTAGCCAAGTCGGATACTCAATGACTTTGATGAAACCCACACTTAGGAGATTTTCAATCTCTTCTTTGACTTATAGGGACCATTCTGGCTTGATCTTTCTGAGCTTCTGCTTTACTGGCTTGGCGTCCTCTTTGATCGGAATTCTGTGCTCTACGACCTTTCTGTCCAAACCCGGCATGTCCTTGTACCACCTTGCGAATACATCCACGAATTCTTTGAGCAGTGCAGTCAATCTGTCTCTGTCTTCCCCCTTGAAGAAGCTGCCTATTTTCATTTTTTTCGGCTCTTCGTCGGTACCCAGATTAACAACATGCAATTCCTCATTAGCCCCTGGACCATTTTCACCACGACAACGAACCTGTTGAGCTAGTTCATTTAGGTATGTTATGCTTTCGTGGTCTATTTCATCATAATTTGAATCGTTATTAACTTGTTCATTAAGTTCGTTATTAGTTAATTCATCATTTATGATGTTTACAATCTCGGGGTACTCAAAATATCGAATTTTTCATTAGCAAAGAGAGGAAACACACGCTCGGCTATGGCCTCCATATCCTCTTGGGTGAGGGAATTAGAAACACTCTCGGACTCAAAAGTAAGTGTGAGCCGCTCTTCCTTTGTTGCTGTGCGGGGTATGCAACCCATTTCTCAGACCAAAATATCCTCGGATACCATGGGCCCCTTTGTAGAATACCAGTTGTTGATTGGCTCGAAGCTTGGCTGGATTTCGCTGATAGATGGACTCTCCATTTTTGTGTTGTCGGAGATGGCGTTGACTTGAAAATCATCCATGATGGCAAATTCTTCGAACATGGAGGCTAGATCGGACAGTCCTCCCCCCATGGTAATCTCTACCTCGGATTCTATAGTCAACTTCTTACCCCACCATTCTCGGGGTGACATTGGAGTAGGCTCCCTTTCTTGTGTAGGAATTTCACAATCAGTGAAGATCTCGAGATCGGGCTTTCTGACGCCCTTGTCGTTAACCCATGGCTCTGGAAAGATCATGTACGGAAGATCTTCCCCTTACCGAACAAAATAACCGTTCAGTGTGTTGCGGTAAGGCCTCAAGTTGGGGATTTCATATCGTCGACCTTCTTTGCGAGCTCGGGTCTTTTGATTCTTGACCGCTTTCTCGTATTTTAAGTCATCTTTGGTAGGCTCGTATCCCAGGCCAAACTTGTTTCTGACAAAAGGAACATCTACGGGGTGCAATATTCCTTATTGATGCTTCTCTAGGCCTATACCGGGAAAGTGATTCATATTCCTCATCATGCGGAGGATTTTAGGATTACCGAGGGTCCATTACCCATTTCCCCCCTCTTTGTCGATGGCGTTGACGTCGAAGAGAGTGGAATCTTCTATCCTCAGCAGAGTCGCCACTGTAGATACCCCGGGAAAACCCCACTTAGCTAGAGCGGTGACTATCTCATCCCCATTTATGATCTTGACACACTGATGGAGAGTGGAAGGGACAGCATTGGAACTATGGATCCATGGTCGGCCCAAAAGTAAGTTGAATGAAGCCGGGACATCAAGTACTTGGAATGGGACGGACATGATCATGCTTCCAAATTCAATATCAACTTCTAGCATTCCTATGACTGTATGGGCAGTGCTGTCGTACCCTCTAATGACTTGGGTAGAAGGTTGTAAATCGGAGCTTTTGAGCCCCAGTATGCCCATGACTCGGCTAGGTATTAAGTTGAGTGCGGAACCACCGTCTACTAAAAATCATGAAATGGGTCTCCCCCTTGCCTTTACTTTGAGGTAGATGGCTTCATTGTGATCGGACCCAAATGGTGGGAGGTCCATGTCGGCAAAAGTGATGACGTTGCCGAAGTGAATGTGACCTATCATTGTTGTGAGGTCTTCGGTAGTTGTGTCGGGAGAGACTGATGTGTCATCCAAGTTCTTGATGACGAGGTCTCGGTGCTTCTTTGATGATGCAATAAGGTCCCAGATGGATATGTTGGCTTGCGTCTTCTTGAGTTGTGTTAATAAAGGATCTTCGGGTATGTCGCGTGCTTGCGATCTTAGAGAAAAGGTGTTGGTTGCTGTATTCGTGGGAACCGAGGCGCTCGCTATTACCTGGCCACTGCGGGTGAGCACATTCATGGACCCTTGTAGCTTTTTCTTCCTATTATCTAAGACTTCCCTCATAATCTCATCATAAGTCCCAACATAACAAGAATTTTCAAGTTTATTCATATCATCGGAGCCCTCATTCACAATTGGGATCGAATGAGTGGTTCCTTCAAACTCTCCTACCTCTATTACATTGACACCACCCATATTAGGGATTATGAATTCCTTCTTATCTATAAGGTCTTGGATGGTGTTGCGGATAGAGAAGCAATCCTCGGTGAGGTGGCCGGTGCATTGATGGTAGTCACACCACTTGTGGTGGGCATGGGTGGGACGGAGTGGTTGTGGTTGCTTAAACCCTTGAAGAGGAGTGATTTGTCCCTTGGCCTTTAGACCTTCATAGGCCTCAGTGATGGTCATACCATTGAGAGGAGTGTAGATGCGGTCGTTTTGGAACCGCTTGCCTTGTGGTGGAGGGACCTTCTTGTAATTCCCCTTATCGGTAGTAACGGAATTGACAGAAGCCTCTTTGTTTGAACTAGAGGCGGCCTTGTAACGGAAAGTCAGAGTGGCTTTCTTAATCTCCTTGAGCAATTAATCCATGCGTACCCCCGCCTCATACATTTGGGAGAAGTCAGAGTAACAAGCCCCACTTAGGTGGGTGCGGAGATCAATCTTGAGGCACTTGAGAATGATGTCCATTTGTTCTTTCGTGTTTGGCCTCTCAACAATTTCAGAGAGCTTGTCATTCCATCTCCTTGTGAAGTCAATGAAGGACTCATTGTCTCTTTGAGTGGTGTTCTCGAGCTCTTTTCTTTTGGGCCGGTGAGTGGTGTTGCCTTGATATTGATTTTTGAAGGTAAGTATAGCGGCATCCCAATCAAGACGGACAGTGAGCGGGAGAGTTTCATACCAATCCTTTGCCGCCCCCTCGAGAGTGAGAGGAAAGCATTGAGCCATCACTTTTGGGGAGACCTTCTTCGGAACCATAGCCCAAATGTAAGTCTCGATGTGAGCCATCGGGCATGAGTTTCCCCTGAACTTGCTAATGTCAGGCATCTTGAACTTGTCAGGAAGAGCGGCCATCGTGCTCATGAGAATGGATGACTGATAAAGGCTTGTGTTAGAGCCTTTCCACATGTTGAGGCCTTCAAATTTCTGATCAATGTAGGACATAATGGAATCGACCATTTTGTGGTTGTTGTTGTCGGTGCTTGGCTCCCCCATTTTCTTGGTACGGGAACTAACATATGGCTTTCAAACAAACCTTGGGTCCATTCGTATTCCTCATTGTCATTCACCCCCTTATTCTTGGAGAGCTTGAGGAGCTTGGCTTTTAATTGTTCGACCTCGGCCTCGTAGGCCGCTTGGACTCTTTTTTTTTATAAGTCGGAGGGAACGGGTCCCTTTTGGGGTTTCTAAGAAGATAATGGAATCGTCACACTAGTATATAGACCATCTCGCGGTCCCATATACTCATCGGATTCCATCACGTTTTTGAATCCTACATGTATCGGGATTAAACTAAATTAATGTAGTAAAGCATACATGCGGGGATGGATTTTTTATTTTCGTCCAAAATATCCACTTTTGGAGACGGATTTTTATTGCGTCCGTTTCACCAAGTTAGCATGTATGATTTGAAAACATTAATTTAGGGAAACCTCGGTACATGAAAACCGACTTGGTCACGGAGTGTTAGACCCTAACTAGAATTGTGTGGTTTGTGCTCGGCTAAAGAGAGGCTTAAAGGTCACCCCCGGCATGTAGTCTTGAACTATGCCACGGGCTGAGGTTGACCGCTTCGAAAGAGTCAAGGTCGGGTGGAGCTTGAAACTTTCTAGGACGGGCCTCGATGGGTTTGGGGTTATGGACTTGTGCGACTCGATAGTGAGCAATTCATAGGAATAATGTGCAAGTAGTGTGAGGTCTATCACGTGACAAATTTTTTTTATTTTTTTTTTAAAAGAAAAGATTAAAAAAACACATAAACACGTAAATTACAACTCCCGAATCACCCGTGTGATCGGTAAATAAACACAAAAATTAAAACAATCTAGAGGCCCAGTTCTGTTCTGATGCAGGCGATTGTGCCCATACCCCATTGTTCTGTTCAGTCCCTGAAACCTGTTCTTGTCCTGTAAATTGGCTCAGAAGCGCGCGCCTCGGGCTGGTGTTGTGAGAAGCACGCGACTGGCATATTGTACATGGGAGGCTGTAGATACCCCAGGAGAACCCCACTTGGCTAGAGCGGTGAATTATCCTAGGATGTCTAATTGTGTTTTAGAGTCGCCACCCACGTTTTTTAGGAACGTAAGAAAACCTAATGTTTATGAGCCTAAGTTTGATTTACGAAAACAGAGATTCTTTGGGATGAGGGGTTCGGGGGTTAGGTTACGAAATGGGAAGTACTTAAACACCCATTTTGTCCGAGCAAAGTTGGTCTTGTTTGTTCAGAATTCACTTTAGTGATAGATGTGTTCTTCCTATTTGAATGATGATAAAAAGGGGTTTTAAAGTTTAAAATGTAGGGAGATAACTCCTATGCCAATTCAATGTAATTAAAGGGCCATTGGTGTCATGTCCCAAATGGTTTTGGGGTGATTGCACATTTGATTGAAGAAGAAGAAGAAGAAATAGAAGAAGAAGAAGAAGTAGAAGAAGAAGAAGAAGAAGAAGAAAGTTTAAGGCATTTTGCCTATAGTATCCTTCAAAGAACCTCTTGAAAAGTCTTGAAGAAGAGGTTGAATACTTGAAGAGAATATCTTTAGTAAATTGCCTAGAGTAGAGTTCAAGGTGGAAAAGTCTTAAGGTGCCAAAAGAGGTCAAAAAGAGGTCTCAAAAGGGGGTCTCCAAGGGGTCCCTTCCAATGATGGATTGGAGGGGTTTTTGTAGTTGAAAGAGGGGGGTTTTTGGAGCCAAACGGAGTCTCCCTGAAATCTTTCCCGGGCAAAATCATGTATAATGAGCAAGGGAGAGATTCTTGGGCAGAATCTGTAACTGACACACCCCAGAAGCGCTCGCATCCCACCTAGGCGGCGGAAGGCACGCGCGTCTGGCCTCAAGTGGCGGAGGCGCGTGACTCTGAAAAGTAATTTTTGACAGAATGGACTAGAAAGTAAGAACTATTATTCAGTTTAGTCCCTAGACTTAATGGGCCCCATCTGGAACATAACCAAAGTAACAGAAACAAACAGAAAACACTTAAAAGAGGGAGAAACACAAAATCAAGTGTGCAATCGAGGTGAGCGGTCCAAGGCGCGGTGTCTACAGAGCCCCTCGGCGGCGTAAATTGCAAAGTAAACATGCCGACGAAAGACAGAGATCCGCCTAGGACATCACCAAGGAAAAGAAAATACTCGATAAAAGCAGAAATTTGAAATTGCAAGGGATGGAGGTGCGCTCCCTGTGTGAGTGGCTTGGTTGATAATAAAAGGTTCGGTGGCATGAAGCGGACCACCGTGGCCGACAGCGGGACCTGGGGTCCGTTTGCTGGAAGCGGGACCAGTTTGTTGGTAGCGAGATCCGTTTGCTGAAAGACGGACCTATTTGCTGGTGGCGAGATCCGTTTGCTGGAATACGGGACCTGTCTGCTGATAGCGAGATCCGTTTGCTGAAAGCGGGACCTGTTTCCTGGTGGCGAGATCCGTTTGCTGGAATGCGGAACCTGTCTGCTGGTGGCGAGATCCGTCTGTTTGAATGCGGGACCCGGAGGACTGTTTGCTTGAATGCGGGACCCAGAGGACCGTTTGCTTTGAATGCGGGACCCGGAGGACCGTTTGCTTGAATGCAGGACCCGGAGGACCGTTTGCTTGAATGCGGGACCCAGAGGACCATTTGCTTTGAATGCGGGACCCGGAGGACCGTTTGCTTTGAATGGATGTAGATTTTGCTTGATGAGGAGGTGGTGATTCTGTGGCTCACCCAGGACCAGGTTGTTGTCATGAGTCGTACCTCGATATTGACTGTTTGACTTTGACTTTTGGTGGGGTGCGGGCACAGTTGACTGCGGAGTACTTTCTGCTGGGGATGAATTATAAGAACTGATTCTTTGAGAATTAATGGTGTCCGTTACGGACTTCTCTCAGCTTGTGGTGGTGGAGCTGAAACTCAGATGAGTATGGATGTGACACATTGATTCCCGCGTGGGGAGTTGTGTTTGAACTTGTCAGAGAGCAGAAGGCGCGTGCGTTTGGTCTTTGATACGGGAAGCGCGCGCGGCTGAAGTGTATGGTGGGAGGCGCGCGCCTTGCCCATAAGTTCAGCATATATAAACAGACGGTTCACTTTTCTGGCGAGTTTTCAAAATTTCAAAGAACCCTCCAAATTCTGAACCAAATTTTCACGGAGAAATCACCCCAAAATACTTTCTTGTTGTTCTAGGAGCAATTCTAACATAGAAACGATGTCGGATCGTCAATAATCTCCTCCGTTCGAGATGCCATAGGGTGAGGAGCCCGAGGTTGGAATTGAGGCGATGGACCCGAGTTTGCTCACGTACCATCCGCATACCCATATCTCCCACTTTGTCACAGCGGGATTGGTAATAATCTTTCATTCTCTTTGTGATTTTCACACTTTGGGGCTGCTCTGTTTTACCCGTATTTTTCGCTGCAACTTCTTTTGTTGATCGTCGCTGTTTGTTGTTGTTGTTGTTGATTTATTGCAAGAAACATGTTCGGATACCCATTTTCATGCCCACACACTTGCATGCATGTTGAAATTTCTGTTTTGGGTTTGTCCGTTTTCTAGCCGTTATGCTGACGAAATTTTCGTTGTTTCTTTTTTCTTTTCAGGAGTGGAGCCGCCTGTCGGAGATTTGAGGCGGAGCTCATGGTCCGGTTACCATTTGGAGCAAGTTGCCCGAGAACGTCAGGGCTCGAGTTCAGGCCACCCATTTCAGCCTCTTTATCACCAGTCTGCCGGCATTGAATAATGATCCGGATGTTATTCAGGCTCTGAGAGAGAGATGGTGGGACACCACCTATACTTTTCATCTACCCATGGGCGAGGTCATGATGACGCCCACTGACTTCACGGCATTGACTGGTCTGCCGTTTGCGGAGGAGCCTGTCCCTTGTGTTTTGAGAGGGACCCTTCGGATTGCTGACGAGCTGTTGGCCTTGGTTGACTGCAGCTTCTCGGTGAAGAATTATCGTGTCACTTGGGGGAGCATCCGTTGATACTTTAGCATTCTTGTAGCTGAGCCTTTGGGTGTCACTGCTGAGCGGGTCGACGCTGTGGCCCGTTGTTTTATATGGTACTTGCTGTCTTATACTCTGTTTGCCAGTGGAGGATCCTCGGCCTCCTTGGCTCAGCTTGATTTGTTGGTAGACTTGGACCAGGCCGGCCAGTATAACTGGGGCGCAGCGAGCTTAGCTGCTTGTTATCACGGCATGGATCTGACCAGCCGTTCGACCAATAGCTCGGTCACGGGCTTCAGTCTTGTGGGAGGTATACCGCTTTCCCTTTTCTTTTCAGCTCTCTTATCATTGTTTTACTGTATCTTTGAACTGTCATTTAATTCCGCTCTTGCCTCTGTTTTGCAGCTATGGGCCTTCGCTGTTTTAGAGCTGAGGGCCTTCAAGATTAACAGAGAGGGCCAGCCCCAGTATCCAGACTGTGTGAGGTGGTCGTATAGGGAGAGGAACGTACGGACTGGCACTGCTCCCATCAGCCTGCTTTCAGCTCGACGCCACTTGGATGCTTTGAGGCTAGAGGCTGTCGCCTCCTCTTTGTTCCCGTGGAGAGCTGTTTATGCTATTATTGAGCACACTCTGATTCCCACCCGCTCGAGGCTTCTGATGAGCTCAGCGGAGTGTATGGCGATGTATCTTGGAGAGAGAGTGTTCTGGAAGCATGGTAGCCAGGTGACGGACTTCCACCACCCTCCTAGGCCAGCGGTTCCTGATGTTCCTTCTTTCTGTCCTCGTAACTAGAGGGCTCTTTAAGAGGCAGACCGAGCAGTCTTCATTGCGGGGGTTGATGCTACCCCTTTCATTCATCTAGAGCAGGATTATGGGTTATTCAGGGAGCATAACCTCCAGCAGGGTTTCATGTTTACTGATCCGAGGGAGATACATGCCGCTCCACAGACTTCGGCTCGATTCTATCCCACCGGCGCTGGATATTGCTTTGATCCACCTCTGCCTCCTTCATACTATACTTATTCAAACTTTGGGGTTTTCGAGGAGCAGAGGGAGATTGTTCCTGAGGACATATCGCCGGAGAGAGAGCCTCTTGATCAGGTTGCTGTGGTATACTTTTCTGACTGTCTTTGCATTTCTCAGTTCCAGTCCTGCTTTTTTGTGTTCCTTGTATTGATGCAATTTTCTTTTTTGTCCTCCGTTGTAACAGGTACCTGTAGCTGCTTATAGGCACTTGGGCAGACAGAACAAAAGGATGAGGAGGAGACTCCGTCAGCTGGAGGAGAGGGTGCTAGGGCTGTGCAGGGACATTGCTGCCATGACTAGAGATGCTGCTGGTGCTGTCTCTGGTGCCGCGAGAGGAGCTGCCCAAGGTGCTCGGGGCATGGGATGAGGCTGTAGGGATGCTGCACTGGATATTGATGAGGATGTCTCTTCGACGAGGCAGTCACTGAGCAGGAGTCTGAGCCAAGGAGGTAGCCAGAGTGGGGGTGGTGCTAGGTCATCAGGGAGAGCTGCCAAGAGGACCCGACATGATGTTGTGGTGGAGACATCTGAGGAGGAAGAATCTGCTGATGATGATGATGACGAGGAGACTGAGAGCGGCAGTGGGGGTGGGCACGGTGCTGCCGATGATGACGATTCGGAGTAGCCTTCTGGGAAGGATGAGAGGCTGAAAACACTTTTTATTTACCTGTAATAAACATTTAGCACGTATTTATAATCCTAGCTATTTACTACGCTTTTAGTTATCTATCTAGACTCGGTCCTAAGTTCCGACTCTTTATAAGCAAATGTGTGCCCAAATGTGTTCATTATTGTTGCTTGAACTCCTTTCTGTGCTGTGATCTGGTTTCTTGCAGGTTGAAGGCGTTTGAACGCGCCTGGGCTTCCTTCTTGAACTGACAAGGGCATGTTCTGTTTCTGTCTGCTGTCAAAGGCGCGTGCGTCTGGCTTTGGTTGCGGGAGGCGCGCGCAGCTGGCATCGCTTGTCGTAGGCGCGCGCTTCTGGCTTGCTGAATTCCAGCCCCTTTCTTTTCTGAGCAGGGCACTCCAACAGCTATAAATTTAAACCATTTTCGATCAGAATGGTCACACAGCAATATTCTGCATCTTTTCCCTTACTCTATACCTCAAAATTCTTGTAGCGATGGCCCCGATGACCTTTACTTTTGAAGTCAAAGTTTCCGTCCCCGAAGGCGATAAGTCTGTCCCCATTGCTCCAATTGTGAAGGCACGTACTAGCGTCTTTGACCGTTTGGGAAGGCCAAATGAGGGTATTATTGCCGTTGATTCCGTGAAGCCGGTGGTCCACGTGAGGGATTATAGGCCCCGTTACTTGCCTAAGAAGAAGAAGCGTAAGGGGAATTCTTCTCATGTGTGGAAGCGTCCCATGGTTGTTCCCGCTAAGGTTCCGCTTGACAAAGGTAAAGGGAAGGCCATTGATGAAGCTCCGTCCCGTCCTAGTATCTTTTCTCGTCTTGGTGGTCTCGAGAATGCTCCGCCCCCATCCAAGAAGACTAAAGGCCGTCCCCAAAAGCAATGGGTCCCCAAACCGAAGAAAGATTAGATATTTCTTTTGTACCCGTGAGATTACAATTAAATAGACCACTTGTTAGGATTTTAATGTTTTATGTCTTTTAGTAGCTCAACAAAATCCGTTGTAATGGCTTAAATGATTTGAGATTTGAATAAAATTGCATCTTGTTAATTTGAAATGATTTGGGTATTTGTTTATATTTTAGACCGCACCCTAAGGTTGCCTACGTTCCTCCAGTGTAGAGGCTCAGGTCTCCGTAGTTCAAACAAACGAAGACCATTTTTTTTTTGTGCACCCTGTTTTTTGCCTAGACCGCCCTTTCGGGTTTTCAATCTAGCGGGCTTCTTTTTTGCACATGCTCTAATTTTTGCCTAGGCCGCCCTTGCGGGTTTTCAACCTAACGAGCTTTTTTTTTTTTATGTCTTCGTTTATTAGGCGTAGAATCTTTTCAACTCCTCGAGGTTGACTTCCTTTGGCAGCTACGAGTCGGACTGCACTGCCGCTTAGTATCTTCTTGACCACGTATGGACCGATCCATCGGGGTCCCCATTTTCCCAGGGGTTTCATTGCATTAGGAGGATGTTGTCTTAGGACCAAATCTCCCACATTGATGTTTCGAGGATTTACCTTTTTGTTGAAAGCCCTTGCCATTCTTTGTTGATAGGCTCTCGCGCGTTCAAGTACCCTTAGCCTTTTCTCATCGAGTAGAGCTAGCTGTTCATATCGACTTTGCATCCAATCAACTTCATTGGCTTGGTTCTCGAGGAGGACCCGTAGGGATGGAACTTCGAGCTCTATTGGGAGTACAGCTTCGGAACCATACACCAATGCATAAGGAGTTTCTCCAGTTGCTGTCCGTATTGACGTGCGGTAGCCCCACAATGCTAGAGGTAGCTTCTCGGGCCAATCCCTTCCGGTGGAGGCCATTTTCATCACAATGGTCTCGATTGTCTTATTAGCTACTTCGACCGTGCCGTTTGCTTGAGGGCGATATGGAGATGACTTGTGTTTAGTAATCTTATATTCTACCAGGAGCGCGTCCATCTCTTTCTCGAAGTGAGAACCGTTGTCTGAGATGATTTCATGAGGGACGCTGTACCGGCACATGATGTGGGTTTTCACGAATTCTGCCAGTTTTTTGGCGTTGAGAACCCGGTAAGCCTGTGCTTCGACCCATTTTGTAAAATAGTCCACAGCTACTAGGACGAAAGATTGTCCGTTTCTGCCGGTAGGGTGAACTTTGCCGATGATGTCTATGTCCCAACAAGAGAAAGGCCATGGCGTGGTCATATTGTAAAGCTGTGAGGGCGGCGCGTGCTGTAGGTTGGCATGGAATTGGCATTTGGCGCACCTTTTGACCTTCTCGACACAGTCTCTTTCCATGGTACTCCAATAATAACCCATGCAGAGTATCTTCTTGGTCAACATAAACCCATTCATGTGGGGCCCACATTTACCTTCGTGGATCTCATGCATTATTTCTTGAGCTTCAGTCTCATTTGCACATAGGAGATTGATCCCTTTGTGGTGCATTTTGTAAACTCGGTCCCCAATCAGTACATATCGGGTGGCTAGCCTTTGCAATGCCATTTGAGACTTCTTATTGCTATTCTCGGGGTAAGTGCCGTTCTTGAGAAAATTCATGATATCCGCATACCACGGGGAGTTTGCTTGGACCTCGTTGATCTCGATACTCATGCAGTATGCCGGACTTTTCCTTCGGGAAATTTTGAAGGGCTTCACCATTTTACCCTCGGGCATTTCGACCAGTGAAGCGATGGTGGCTAGTACATCAGCAAAACGGTTTTTGTCCCTTGGCAGGTAGTTGAAGGTGATTTCTTGAAACTGTTCAACCAACTCCTCGAGATGTTGACCATACCGTTGCAGAGTCGAGTCTTAAATCCTCCACTTTCTAGATGTCTGATTGATGATGAGTAAGGAATCACCAAATACCTCTAAGCTCGTGACATTTCTCTCGAGGGCTGCTTCGAGCCCCGCTATACATGCTTCGTACTCAGCGATGTTGTTGGTGGCTTCAAATTCGAGGCGGATAGCGATTGGAGTATTCATGTCCTTTGGATCAACAAGTAACATCCCTATACCATATCCATGCTTATTGGCCGCGCCATCGAAAAAAAGTTGCCACTTGTTTTCCTCTGTTGTAGCGCAAATTAAATGCTCGTCGGGGAACTGTACATCTTCCCCCTTTACTTCGTCACACGAAAATTCAGCAAGCTGATCACTGAACACTTTCCCCCTGATGGATTTGAGTGTGACGTAAGTGATATCGTAGCCGGCGAGCATGAAATACCATTTGGCTATTCTTGTTGACATAAAAGGCTTCTCGAAGATGTAGCGGAGCGGGTCCACTTATGCTACCAACTTGGTTGGGAAGGCCTCCATGTAATGCTTAAGCTATTGAGTAACCCAAACTAATTCCACACAAGACTTCTCTAAGACAGAGTAGTTCTTCTCAGCTTCTTGAAACCGGCGGCTGACAAAGTAGATAGCATTCTCTTTTGTGGAGTCTCGCTATTCTTGTGCTAACATAGCCCCTATGGCTTCATCATTGATAGTGAGATAGAGCAAGAGAGGCTTCTCCTTGTGCGGTGGAACAAAAATGGAGGGCATGTCAAGTAATGCTTCACTTGGTCGAAGGCTTCTTGGCAAGCATCGGTCCATTCTAAAGCCACATTCTTCTTGAGTAGCTTGAAGATCGGCTCACACATGGAAGTGAGTTAGTGCACGAACCGACTGATGTATTGAAGTCTGCCCATGAAACCTTTGATTTCTTTCTGCGTCTTTGGAGGCATGTCAATGATTGCCTTGATCTTGGAGGGATCGGCTTCAATTCCCTTCTCAGTGACCATGTAACCGAGAACCTTTCCTCTGATGACCCTAAAAGTGCACTTTGCGGGATTGAGTCTCATGTTGTGTTGTCAGAGTCGTTCGAAGAACTTGCGAAGATCGATCAAATGTTGACCGTTGGTTCCCTTCGAATGGATGATCATGTCGTCTACATAGACCTCGATCTCTTTATGAATCATGTCATGGAATAGATCCGTAACAGCCCTTTGGTAGGTAGCCCTAGCGTTCCTTAACCCGAATGGCATGACTGTGTAGCAGAAGGTGCCCCACGGTGTTGTGAAAGCTGTCTTGTGTTGCTCCTCCTCAGACATGAGAATCTGATTGTAACCGGCAAAACCGTCCACAAATGAGCGGACTTCATAGTTGGCAGTCGAATCGGCGAGCATGTCGATGTTTGGTAGCGGAAAATCATCTTTCGGGGAAGCTTTGTTCAAATCCCGAAAGTCCACACAAACTCGAACCTTGCCGTTTGCCTTTCTGAATGTCACAATGTTGGCTAGCCAAGTCGGATACTTAATGACTTTGATGAAACCCATACTGAGGAGCTTTTCAATCTCTTCTTTGACTTGTAGGGACCATTCTGGCTTGATCTTTTTGAGTTTCTGCTTTACTGGCTTGGCGTCCTCTCTGATCGGAATTTTGTGCTCTGCGACCTTTCTGTCCAAACCCGGCATATCTTTGTATGACCATGCGAATACATCCATAAATTCTTTGAGCAGTGTAGTCAATCTGTCTCTGTCTTCCCCCTTGAAGAAGCTGCTTATCCTCGTTTCTTTCGGCTCTTTGTCGGTACCCAGATTATCAACATGCAATTCCTCATTAGCCCCTAGACCATTTTCACCTCGACAACGAACCTGTTGAGCTAGTTCATTTAGGTATGTTATGTTTTCGTGGTCTATTTCATCATAATTTGAATCGTTATTAACTTGTTCATTAAGTTCGTTATTAGTTAATTCATCATTTATGATGTTTGCAATCTCGGGGTACTCAGAAATATCGAATTTTTCATTAGTAAAGAAAGGAAACACATGCTAGGCTATGGCCTCCATATCCTCTTGGGTGAGGGTATTAGAAACACTCTCGGACTCGAAAGTAAGTGTGAGCCGCTCTTCCTTTGTTGTTGTGCGGGGTATGCAACCCATTTCTCGGACTAAAAATTCCTCGGATACCATGGGACCCTTCGTAGAATACCAGTTGTTGATTGGCTCGGAGCTTGGCTGGATTTCGCTGATATATGGACTCTCCATTTCTGTGTTGTCGGAGATGGCGTTGACTTGACAATCGTCCATGATGGCAAATTCTTCGAACATGGAGGCTAGATCAGATAGTTCTTTCCCCACGGTAATCTCTACCTCGGATTCGATACTCACTTTCTTGCCCTACCACTCTCGGGGTGACATTGGAGTAGGCTCCCTTTCTTGTGTCGGGATTTCACAATCAGTGAAGATCTCGAGGCCAGGCTTTCTGACGCCCTTGTCGTTAACCCATGGCTCGGGAAAGATGATGTATGGAACATCTTCCCCTTGGCGAACAAAATAACCATTCAGTGTGTTGCGGTAAGGCCTCAAGTCGGGCATTTCGTATTGTCGACCTTCTTTGCGAGCTTGGGTCTTTTGATTCTTGACTGCTTGCTCGTACTTTAAGTCATCTTTGGTAGGCTCGTATCCCAGACCAAACTTGTTTCTGACAAAAGGAACCTCTACGGGGTGCAATATCCCTTGTTGATGTTTCCCTAGGCCTAGACCGGGAAAGTGATTCATGTTCCTCATCATACGGAGGATTTTAGGATTACCGAGGGTCCATTGCCCATTTCCCCCCTCTTTGTCGATGGCGTTGACGCCGGAGAGAGTGGAATCTTCTATCCCGTGTTGAACTTGGTGAACGGGTTGTCCCCCATTTCTGTGGATGGTGACATTCTCGGCCATGATGGTGACTATCTCGTCCCCATTTATGATCTTGACACACTGATGGAGAGTAGAAGGGACAGGATTGGAACTGTGGATCCATGGTCGGCCCAAAAGTAAGTTGAATGAAGCTGGGACATCAAGTACTTGGAATGGGACGGACATGATCATGCTTCCAAATTCGATATCAACTTCTAGCATTCCCATGACTGTACGGGCAGTGTTGTCGTACCCTCTAATGACTTGGGTAGAAGGTTGTAAATCGGAGCTTTTGAGCCCCAGCATTCCCATGACTCGGCTAGGCATTAAGTTGAGTGCGGAACCACCGTCTACTAAAACTCTTGAAATGGGTCTCCCCCTTGCCTTTACTTTGAGGTAGATAGCTTCATTGTGATCGGACCCAAATGGCGGGAGGTCCATGTCGGCAAAAGTGATGACATTGCCCAAGTGAATGTGACCTATCATTATTGTGAGGTCTTCGGGAGTTATGTCGGGAGACACTGATGTGTCATCCAAGTTCTTGATGACGAGGTCTCGATGTTTCTTTGATGATGCAATAAGGTCCCAGATGGATATGTTGGCTTGCGTCTTCTTGAGTTGTGTTAACAAAGGATCTTCGGGTATGTCGCGTGCTTGCGATCTTGGAGAAGAGGTGTTGGTTGCTGTATTCGTGGAAACCGAGGCGCTCGCTAATACCCAGCCACTGCGGGTGAGCACATTCACGGACCCTTGTAGCTTCTTCTTCCTATTCTCTAAGGCTTCACTCATAATCTCATCATAAGTCACAACATAACAAGAATTATCAAGTTTATTCATATCATCGGAGCCCTCATTCACAATTGGGGTCGAATGAGTGGTTCCTTCAAACTCTCCTACCTCTATTACATTGATACCACCCTCATTAGGGATTATGAATTCCTTCTTGTCTATAAGGTCTTGGATGGTGTTGCGGATGGAGAAGCAATCCTCGGTGAGGTGGCCGGTGCATTGATGGTAGTCACACCACTTATGGTGGGCATGGTTGGGACGGAGTGGTTTTGGTTGCTTGTACCCTTGGAGAGGAGTGATTTGTCCCTTGGCCTTTAGAGCTTCATAGGCCTCGGTGATGGTCATGCCATTGAGAGGAGTGTAGATGCGGTCGTTTTGGAACCGCTTGCCTTGTGGTGGAGGGACCTTCTTGTAATTCCCCTTATCAGTAGTAACGGCATTGACAGAAGCCTCTTTGTTTGAATTAGAGGCGGCCTTGTAATAGTAAGTAGGAGTGGCTTTCTTAATCTCCTTGAGCAAGTCATCCATGCGTACCCCCGCCTCATACATTTGGGAGAAGTCGGAGTAGCAAGCCCCACTTAGGTGGGTGCGGAGATCAATCTTGAGACATTTGAGGAAGATGTCCATTTGCTCTTTCGTGTTTGGCCTCTCAACAATTTCAGAGAGCTTGTCATTCCATCTCCTTGTGAAGTCAATGAAGGACTTGTTGTCTCTTTGAGTGGTGTTCTCGAGCTCTTTCCTTGTGGGCTGGTGAGTGGTGTTGCCTTGATATTGATTTTTGAAGGCAAGCATAGCGGCATCCCAATCAAGACGGACAGTGAGCGGGAGAGTTGCATACCAATCCTTTGCCGCCCTCTCGAGAGTGAGAGGAAAGCATTGAGCCATCACTTTTGGGGAGACCTTCTTCAGAACCGTAGCCCAAATGTAATTCTCGATGTGAGCCATCGGGCATGAGTTTCCCTTGAACTTTCTAATGTCGGGCAGTTTGAACTTGGCTGGGAGAGAGGCCATTGTGCTCATGAGAATGGATGACTGATAAAGGTTTGTGTTGGAGCCTTTTCCCATATTGAGGCCGTCAAATTTCTGATCAATGTAGGCCATGATGGAATCGACCATTTTGTGGTCGTTGTTGTTGGTGCTTGGTTCCCCCACTTTTTTGGTACAGGCACTAACATATGGGCTTTCAAACAAGCCTTGGGTCCACTCGGATTCCTCATTGTCATTAACCCCCTTGTTCTTGGAGAGCTTGAGAAGCTTGGCTTTCAATTGACCTCGGCCTCGTGGGCCTCCCTTTGACTGTCGACATGAGCTTGCCACAAGGCTTCTTTGGTTTGAGCCTCGTTGTTGAGAGTGGTGACTTGTTGTTGAAGGGTTTGGACCATGGCAGAGAGTTGCTCGAGAGTCATGGCGTTGTTGGTGCTGGAGTCGCCGGCCATTGATGATGTAGAAGCTGTTGGAGTGATCGGTTCACGGACAAGACTGTTGGATGAATCCCTGTAGATGCGGAGAGTACCAATCGGACCTATAATTGGAGAAGTAGCCCTTGTCAGTCTTGGTTCACAGTTTCGGTCCATGAAGAGGTTTAGAACACACAGTTGGGCACACGACTCGAACCACATAAGAAAAACTCTTTTTTTTTTTTTTTAGAAGTCGGAGGTAACGAGTCCCTTTTGGGGTTTCTAAGAAGATAATGGAATCGTCACACTAGTATATAGACCATCTCGCGGTCCCATATACTCATCAGATTCCATCACGTTTGTGAATCCTACATGTATCGGGATTAAACTAAATTAATGTAGTAAAGCATACATGCAGGGACGGATTTTTTATTTTCGTCCGAAATAACAACTTTTGGGGACAGATTTTTATTGCGTCCGTTTCAACAAGTTGGCATGTATGATTTTAAAACATTAGTTTAGGGAAATCTCGGTACATGAAAACCGACTTGGTCACGGAGTGTTAGACCCTAACTAGAATTGTGTGGTTTGTGCTCGGCTAAAGAGAGGCTTAAAGGTCACCCCCGGCATGTAGTCATGAACTACGCCACGGGCTGAGGTTTACCGCTTCGAAAGAGTCTAGGTCGAGTGGAGCTTGAAACTTTCTAGGACGGGCCTCGACAGGTTTAGGGTTGGACTTGTGCGACTCGATAGTGAGCAATTCATAGGAGTAATGTGCATGTAGTGTGAGGTCTATCACGTGACAATTTTTTTTATTTTTTATTTTTTTGAAAAGAAAAGATAAAAAAACACATAAGCACGTAAATTACAACTCCCGAATCACCCGTATGACCGGTAAATAAACACAAAATTAAAACAGTCCAAGGGTCCAATTCTGTTCTGATGCAGGCAACTGTGCCCACACCCCACTGTTCTGTTCAGTCCCTAAAACCTGTTCTTGTCCTGGAAATTAGCTCAGAAGCGCGCGCCTCAGGCTGGTGTTGTGGAACGCGCGCGCCTGGTGCATTGTATATGGGAGGCGCCCGCTTCTGGGCTGACCTGTCAGATTGTCAGAAACTTATGGACTCAGGAGATTGCCCTGGTCCTGATTGTGTGATGAAACCCCTACAATGTTTGTTAGCATGAAATAATAGGAAGAATAGGAAGAACACATGGAAGGCGGGCGATTCTGGAATTTGATGTGGGACGCGCGCGCTTTGGACCATGAAGGTCCGAGGCGCGCGCTTCCCATATCAATTTCCAGAATGCCCAAAAAAGTGAATTATGAACACAAACACAAGTTTAACCCTCAAGCTCTCCCCAACGGAGTCGCTACCCACGTTTTTGAGGAAGGTAAGAAAACCTAATGTTTATGAGCCTATGTATGATTTACGAAAACAGAGATTCTTTGGGATGAGGGGTTCGGGGGTTAGGTTACGAAATGGGAAGTACTTAAACACCCATTTCGCCCGAGCAAAGTCGGTCTTGTTTGTTCATAATTCACTTTAGAAATAGATGTGTTCTTCCTATTTGAATGATGATAAAAAGGGGTTTTAAAGTTTAAAATGTAGGGAGATAACTCCTAGGCCAATTCAATGTAATGAAAGGGCCATTGGTGTCATGTCCCAAATGGTTTTGGGGTGATTGCACATTTGATTGAAGAAGAAGAAGAAATAGAAGAATAAGAATAAGAAGAAGAAGAAGAAGAAGAAGAAGAAGAAGAAGAAGAAGAAGAAGAAGAAGAAGAAGAAGAAGAAAGTTTAAGGCATTTTACCTATAGTATCCTTCAAAGAGAACCTCTTGAAATTTCTTGAAGGAGAGGTTGAATACTTGGAGAGAATATCTTTAGTAAATTTCCTAGAGTAGAGTTCAAGGTGGAAAAGTCTTCAGGTGCCAAAAGAGGTCAAAAAGAGGTCTCAAAAGGGGGTCTCCAAGGGGTCCCTTCCAATGATGGATTGGAGGGGTTTTTATAGTTGAACGAGGGGGGGTTTTGGAGCCAAACGGAGTCTCCAAGAAATCTTTTCCGGGCAAAATCATGTATAATGAGCAAGGGAGAGATTCTTGGGCAGAATCTGTAACTGACACACCCCAGAAGCGCGCGCATCCCACCTAGGCGGCGGAAGGCGCGCGCGTCTGGCCTCAAGGGGCGGAGGCGCGCGACTCTGAAAAGCAATTTTTGACATAATGGACTAGAAAGTTAGAACTGTTATTCAGTTTAGTCCCTGGACTTAACGGGGTCCGTCTGGAACTTAACCAAAGTAACAGAAACTAACAAAAAACACTTAAAAGAGGGAGAAACACAAAATCAAGTGTGCAATCGGGGTGAGCAGTCCAAGGCGGGGTGTCTACAGAGGCGCCCGCTTTTGGGCTGACCTGTCAGATTGTCAGAAATATATGGACTCAGGGGATTGCCCTGGTCCTGATTGTGTGATGACACCCCTACAGTGTTTGTTAGCATGAAATAATAGGAAGAATAGGAAGAACACATGGAAGGCGGGCGATTCTGGAATTTGATGTGGGATACGCGCGCTTTGGACCATGAAGGTCCGAGACGCGCGCTTCCCATATCAATTCCCATAATGCCCAGAAAAGTGAATTATGAACAGAAACACAAGTTTAACCCTCAAGCAGTCCCCAGCAGAGTCGCCACTGTAGATACCCCAGGGCGGAGCACCACGGCTTGGTTAGAGCGCGTGAGTTGTCCTAGGATGTCTAATTGCGTTTTAGAGTCGCCACCCACGTTTTTGAGGAACGTAAGAAAGCTAATGTTTATGAGCCTAAGTTTGATTTACGAAAACAGAAATTCTTTGGGATGAGGGGTTTGGGGGTTAGGTTACGAAATGGGAAGTAATTAAACACCCATTTCGCCCGAGCAAAGTCGGTCTTGTTTGTTCATAATTCACTTTAAAGATAGATGTGTTCTTCCTATTTGAATGATGATAAAAAAGGGCTTTTATTGTTTAAAATGTAGGGAGATGACTCTTAGGCCAATTCAATGTAATGAAAGGGCCATTGGTGTCATGTCTCAAATGGTTTTGGGGTGATTGCACATTTGATTGAAGAAGAAGAAGAAGAAGAAGAAAGAAGAAGAAGAAGAAGAAGAAGAAGAAGAAGAAAGTTAAGACACTTTACCTATAATATCCTTTAAAGAGAACCTCTTGAAAAGTCTTGAAGAAGAGGTTGAATACTTGGAGAGAATATCTTTTGTAAATTGCCTAGAGTAAAGTCCTAGGTGGAAAAGTCTTAAGGTGCAAAAAGAGGTCCCTTCCAATGATGGATTGGAGGGGTTTTTATAGTTGAAAGAGGGGAGTTTTGGATCCAAACAGAGTCTCCAAGAAATCTTTCCCGGGCAAAATCATGTATAATGAGCAAGGGAGAGATTCTTGGGCAGAATCTGTAACTGACACACCCCAGAAGCGCGTGCATCCCACCTAAGCGGTGGAAGGCGCGCGCGTCTGGCCTCAAGGGGCGGAGGCGCGCGACTCTGAAAGGCAAAATCTGACAGAATGGACTAGAAAGTTAGAACCGTTATTCAGTTTAGTCCCTGGACTTAACGGAGCCTGCCTGGAACTTAACCAAAGTAACATAAATTAACAGAAAACACTTAAAAGATGGAGAAACACAAAATCAAGTGTGCAATCGGGGTGAGCGGTCCAAGGCGGGGTGTCTACACCAAGTTGAAGGACAATGAGCTGTTGATTTCTAATTGGAGCTCAGTCCGAGTTGTCCTTTTGTTGCAGAGTCATGGTGGTCCAAATGTACTGTGATGACAGTTGTATTCAAATTTGAAATTTGAATTTGCAACGTTCAAAACTAACATAGGTAATGACACAAGTGTGACCATGGTTAAGTTTGAACCAACATGAGTTTTCTTCAACCATGGTTTCATGCGGTAGGATGAGCCATGCGGTAGGCATCATCTTTGCGGCAGATGATGGCATGAGGTAACCTTGGTCATGAGGCAAGATTAGAGCCATGCGGTAGAAATTCCATGTGGTAGGCATGGGCCCTACCTTATATATCCAGACTTAGAAAAATTGAGGGTCCTAATCTGCTAAGTCTATCAACCTAAAAAGTGGACTATTCTAAATGAAGTACTAGTACTTCTTACAATATATCCTAAAGTCCACAAAGAGTAAAATAAGGTTATGGGATCAATCAAATTAAGGTAATAGGAGTGGTTTATAATAATCATACCCAACAGATATCATCAACATAAATATAAACTAATAATGAGTGACATTTGTGTTTAACAATAAATAGAGTTTTATCAATTTTACCTCGAGAGAAGCCTTATTCAATAAGGAATTTAGATAGAGTGTCATACCATGCTCTTGAATCTTGCTTGAGTCTATACAGGGCCTTCTTGAGCTTGAAGACATAGTGAGGGAATTTGATGTCTTCAAATCCTGATGGTTGAGCAACATCGACTTCCGCTTAGAGTTCACCATTGAGGAATGGACTCTTTATATCCTTTTGATAAAGCTTGAATTTCTTGAAAAATGCATATGCCAAGAACAATCTAATGCTTTAAGTCTGGCTACTGCGGCAAAGGTTTCATCATAATCTATTCCTTCTTCTCGCCTATAGCCTTGAGCAACCAACCTAGATTTGTTTCTAGTTATAGCACCATTCCCATCCATATTTTTTTCTGTATACCCATTTTGTTCCAATTACAGTGTGATCCTTGGGTCTTGGAACTAGAGTCCAAACTCTGCATCTTTCAAATTGATTAAGCTTTTCTTGCAGCTACCTAACTTAGATCAATTAAAGCTTCCTTAACCTTATTGGGTTCTATTTGAGATAAAAGGGCAGTTATGAACAAACCGTGCTTATCTCTATATGTTGGGTATGCCCACTTATATCTCAGTTTTTATTGCATAGATTTGATTGATCCATCACCTAAGTTTTATTTCATGGACTTTAGACCCATATGTAAGAAGTATTTATACTTCATTTTTTGATAGTCCTTTTTGTTTCGAATAGGCTTAGAGATAGGGCAAATATATCAAGATTTGAGAAAATCATGAGAATGAGCCTACGTGCCTATGCGCCAATAAGCTTATGCGCCCACAAGCATGAGCTCACGCGCCTGTATGCGCGCGTGCAATGTAATGCGCCTAGCTCAATATACGCACCTAAATGACATCTCTCAAACACTTCAAATATTTTCTGAAGTTATGAAGACTTGACGAAATTCAAACTACGCCCAAGATCCAATGGTGGAAAAATAACACGTATGTACCCAGATTTGAAGACATCTGTCCACAACGGTCATATTAATGTTATGTGTCTAACGTCTATAAAAGGATATGTGCTCCTATCAATGAGATCCAGCACATCTTTCCTTAATCTTATCCACAAGGGATTCCCAACGGCTAGTTTTGAGAGCTCACCTTTAAATACCCCATAAATTCAACCATTTGAAGTTGCTAAGTTGCTCTGAAGAGCTTTGAATCTAAGAACACACACGCACCTCTTTAAGTTTGATCATTTGATCTTTCTTAAAGAGATACACCGGTTTAGTCTAGGATTTGATCTTTCATAGATATCGTTCTTTGAATTTGTTTGTGCTCAAAAGTTGTAACTTGTTAAACCTACTCATATTATAAGATCTCCATTAGAAATCCAAGACTAACCATCTTGGTAGAGGACGTAGATCATTTCCCCATCAAACCTCTCCAAATAGCGCGTATTTATTTCTTGTCATTTACTTTCAAGTTTATCTCTTATCTCACTATTTGCTTGTTTATTCATTGTAGATTGAATGGATTGAATATGGTTGTGTTTGTTTCTCATTTGCCTTAGTTCCATCTTACACTCACTTTGAGCCAAAATCTCTAGAGTGTGTGTGCGCCCCCTTTTAACTTATTTACACCTACTTTACAATCTTAAATTCCGCTGTGCATTTCACTCACTCTGTTAGGCACATCTAATTACGCTTATTTGATTAAGTGCGCATTTGCAATTGATTTTACAAGTGTTCGAAAGAATTTCAAAACAACAATTCACCCCCTCCCTCTAGCTATTTTTCATACCCTTGTAGCCCTTTGGGACCAACACTATGAGTTAAGCTACCTCTTGTTTGTACACCGAATTAATAGGACCAATAACATTTGTAGTAGGATGGTTTCTATGCTCATTAATTTCCGGAGGGAGGTTTTCTTGAACTACTATTTCTTGAAGATTTTCTAAAGAAGGATCTTCTTGATAATCATTGAAATCTTCATTGAAGGTAAATGTTGGAACTGGTTGAACTATTTGAATGGGGTCAGAAGACAGCGCTTCTGCAGCGACACCATGAGTGGTTTGATTTGGTGAGGATAGAGGACCAGATGGAGCGGCTTGGGTAGGATGGTCATCAGTAGCTGTATGATTTGGATAATATGAAGTACATGTCTCAAATTCATAAAAATTATCAGCAACATTTGAAGCCATATGTGGATCAAGAAGATCATGTTCATCGAATGTAACATAGACAGACTCAACTATTTTTAAAGAAGTCTTATTGAAACAACGAAAAACTTTAGAATGTTTAGTGTAACCAATAAAGATACCTTCATCAGCTTTAGCATCAAATTTACCTCGATGCTCTCTGTTATTGTATAAGATATAGCATTTGCATCCAAATATCTTTAAGAAGGCAACGTTGGGCTGTCTGCCTCTCCACAATTCATAAGGAGTTTTGTTATAGGATTTGATGATGAGGGATCGGTTTTGAGTGAAACAAGCTGTATTAACTGCTTCGGCCCAGAAGTACTTGGGAAGCTTTGCTTCTACAATCATGGTTTTCCCGGCTTCAATCAAAGTCCTGTTCTTTCTTTCAACTACTACATTTTGTTATGGGACCCCAGCGGCAGAGAAATTATGATCAATTCCATGATCATCACAGTATTGGGCAACACCATTGTTTGTAAATTTGGTTCCATTGTCTGAACGCACACTAACAATGTCATCCAGTTTTTGAGTTTTGAGCTGTCTTAAGAGAGCGGTTACAATGCCATATGTATCATATTTTGAGGCCATCATTTCCACCCATGTATATCTTGAATAGTCATGTACAACCACCAAGGTATAGCGGTTTCCCCTATACTTGCGGTTGGGAAAGGTCCAAATAAATCTATCTGAAGCATTTGTAAGCAACGGCTCGTTGAAGGTACGGTTTCGCTGGGGAAAGACTATTTGGGCTTCTTACCAAGCTGCCATGCTTTTCATTTCTTATCATGATGGTCAGCCACTTTGGGTAATCCATGTACAAGGCCATCCCTTTGCAATTTTACTAAGTATTTGAAGTTCAGGTGGCTGAGTCGCTTATGCCATAACCAGCTGCTTTCACTAACATTTTTCGCTACAAAACAAAGGTCAGCAATAGATATAACATTGCTTAAATCTTGCATATACACATCACATGTTCTATAACAAGTTAATAGAGTAACTCCGGAAGAAGCATCCTTGATAAAGCATTTTGTTGAAGTGAAGTTGCAGTTCATTCTTTTGTCACAAAACTGAGATATGGAGAGAAAGTTGTGCTTGAGTCCTTTTACTAGTGACACATTTTCTATAGTCACCTTTCCTCGTTTGATTGCTCCATATCCTACGGTATATCCTTTCTTATTATTACCAAACACTACTGGGGGGCCTTTCATCTTTCTGATATCACAAAGAAGTTCATCATCTTCGGTCATGTGACGAGAGAAGCCGCTATCCAAATACCAGAGATCCTTTTTCTTCTTTGAATTACCAGCCATAAAACATAACATCTGAAAAATAAGACATGAAAGATTTGGTCCCCCTTATTCCTTAGGTCATAGGGTTAGCAGCTATTTTATGATCCACACCTGTTTGACCTTAGGATTTTTATTTCCCTTTGCATTGGGTGTGAACCTTAAAAGGCAATGAGCGGCACTATGACCATAATAGGAAAAAATAGAACAATGAATGAAACCCGGGTTTGGTTGCGGTTTTACAAACCCCTTACTTTCTTTGGTTTCTCATGTTTTACTGGGTCAGAAAATTTGGCCTTGACAAAGGTTATTTTCTTGAGCTCAACCTTTCTTTTAGGTGCGGCTTTAAGATATATTACAAGATAATCCTTGTACCGACATAGAGCAGTTTCATCACTCAATACTTCCTTGTCAGCCGCAGCTTCTGTGGATTTTTCTATCCACTTAAAATCTCTCCCAGTCTGGTGTTTAGGATATTCAAAGATATAATTATGTTTCTTAATTTCTTGCTTAGAGCCCTTTTTACCAGCATAATTAACTTTGGGAATTTCATTGGTTTGTTCAGGGGGTGGCACACCACCTTGAGCACAGAGGCAAGGACACTTGCACCTATCACTGGTTTTGAATCCCAAGCCACTTTTATCCGTGCTTGCCATTTGGGAATTCAGAATGTGTTCCACAGTGACTTCAGACTTTGTCCACACATTGTTCACTTTTTTAAGGTCATCGTTAGTTCTTGGATTTGGGTTAGGAGTACCTCAACTATGTCCTTAAGATAGCGGTTTTCTTCCTCAATAGATGAAATCCCAGCAATTTGAAACTTGGGGCTTTCAATTTCCTCCTTGTGGGACTTACATTCCTTTTGGGAATCTTTATGTTCTGTATCCATTAATTTATGTGCCCTTTTAAGCACTGTGTGTTGTTGACAAATAAGGTTATCACGTTCAAGTACCTGATCATCATGACTTTGGTCTGCTTCAACCTCAGGATAGGAGTTTGGTGTTGTTGGAGTCTTGATTGCTCTTGCCTTAGGAGTCTTTGGTGACACTGGCTTCATTTGTTGTTGAATTGACAGGGAAGACTTTCATCAATTTCATTCTTTTCTTCAAAAGCCATGAGGCACAGATTAGCAATCTCTTCTCCTTCAACACTATCATCAGAATCAGAACCCATCCACATAAGCGGTTGGTCTCCTTGTTCAGCTACCATTCCTCTTCTCTTTGTGAACTTCTTGTGGAACAGTTTCTTAGCTGGTGCAGCTTCATAGCGAGGTTTGGGACAACTAGAGGGAAAGTGACCTGCTGTCTGTAGTTATAGCACACCAAGTAATCCATTTTCTTAGCATCTGCATTTTTGTTGAATCTAGTTGGAGGGACAAACTTTGCAGGGCTCTTGAATGGAAACTGAAATCTGTTGTTCTTCCTAAACTTTGTGTACTTCTTCACATACAAGGCAAATTCTTCATCATCCATATCATTAAGGTCAACTTGATTAGAACATGATGCTTGAGATGCTACATTCTAAGGATAAGAACATTGAGATGTAGTGTAGGATTGATGACATTGTTGGTAAGATTGATGAGAATGTGGATAAGATTGATGAGGTTGTTGATAAGATTGATGAGGTTGTGGATAGTAGTCTGATGGTGCGGTTTGAGGATTATATTGTTAGAGATTATGCCCTAGGCCCTTGAGAAAGGCCTTACGTTACATCATGTTCTCATTTGTTATAGAGATAACAACTTGGATTATTATATATTTTGCATGTTTCTTATAATAATCCCCATCCCTAGTATTTATGAAGAACTAGTATAAGTTTAAACGATGATCATATGTTACTCATGTGTATGTGATACAAAGTAAACTTATGGGTACTTGTTGGTGAACAAGTACTGGACTTGACCCACTATGAGATTTATGTCATGGTCAAATATCATAGTTAAATCTCATTTAGTTATATCATTGGAATCCTTAGACCTGAGATTATCATCGTCTTCCCATGATGAACGTTGTGTTTGACGTACTCAAACGCTACCCTTAACCAGGTAGTTATAAAGGTTACGATTGGCACAATCGGATTCTTGTAGGGAAGAATGATAAGTCAAGATAGGATGTTGTCCCTCTTTATATCAAAGAGAGATATCTGCTTGGCCACTTGAGAGTGAGATTGATGATAGTGTATGGTGTGAATACCCCTTTCCAAATGCAGCGACACATGGGAAGTTTCTTATTATTTATCTTATTTTATCTTTTCTATAGGACATGATATTCAAGTTGGAATTTACCTTATTATAAGTCATCACTCCGTTTTATTTAGCTAAAACATTGAGAAAAGCTAACAGAGAGGGTTCAGGGGTCAAGTTACGATAAGAGAAGAATATTACAGTGATCACTCCTATCGCCCGATAGATCGGACTTTCTATCATGATAAGATGTGTTAGTAGTGTGTTAGTTATTTAGACCGGATTCGAAGATTGCCTACGTTCCGCTCATATGAGAAGCTCAGGTCGACGTAGTTCGCACATAATCAGAATAGAATGATGAAGCGGGATCATGCATATAGAGGGGGGAGAAGAATCATACAAGATGATTACATCCTAGAATAATGATTATACCATTGATTAGATCAATGTGTAGTCATCACACTCATCATAGGAGAGTTAATGATCATGGGAATATTTACCTAAAGTAGGGTTTAGAAGTAGTTCCTAGATCTTGTCGATCATCATCGGCCATGGTATATACGCATAATTTAGGGATTAAAACCCTAGATCTAGTATATTTTGTAGAATAAGTCTTAGATCTAGCATAATAATAAGAACGTCATGAATACATATGAATAAACACATAAACATGAAGATCACAACCCTAAACATAGCAGATATTATGAATTCTAGATTAGAACATGAAGAACACATTATGAGTCATATGAATATGGATGCATAAACATGATGAAAACATGCACAAATAAAATCTATACTAGTAAAACATAGTAAAACCTTACCAATCTTGACAAGAACGAAGCCGAATCTTGGACGTGGATTCGCCGGACCTTCGGGATTGCTAGAAAGGCTTGAAGATAGAGTTTTGTCGTCAGTTTCGACTCTGGAACTCGGAGGAGAGAATTGTGTCTCGAAATTATGAACTGAGGTCACCTATTTATACCGATTTAGGCTGGAAAGAGTGGTTGCCCGACAGAGGAATAAGTGGCTGCCCGGCCATCCTTCGAGATTGGCGTGGTTCCCAAGGTTCTGATCAGATTTGGTCTCTGGGGAAACCCTAGATTGTGCATATCTTTGAGAATAATCCGATCAGTCATGAATATCTTCTTATCTGGGCTTTTCATGAAATTTCAGATAAGTCCTGCGCAGCTTGTAAATACCTGTGAGGTCCCTGTGAGTTCTGGAATGCCTAACAACTCATTTTTCATACCGGGTAATAACATATGGCCATACCCAAATGAATGGATGTGTTCAATGTCATTTGCTCATATCAATCTACTCGGGATCGAGAAAGCATTGGACATTTAAGTTAACTTAGATCGTGGCTTATGTTCAATATGATATTGCGTGATAAAAGGATTGTGATATGTTCTATGAGGATAAAAGCACTTCGTTAAGTTATATTAATTGGGTAATCATGATGGCTTGCTAGAGTCCGCTCATGATTTATGAGTTTAACCTTGGTTAGACTCATTGCTAACTTAATATAATCTTATGGGGTCACACACAAAAGAACGAATCAAGAAAAGGCAAAAGGCTGAATTTCTACATGGCACGACCATGCCAATTATAAAGCACGACCGTGCCGTTTGACACGACCGTGCCAGGAACAAAGCTCGACCATGCCATAATTGATATAAGCATTATATCGGGTGGCACGTTTGGCACGGCCGTGCCAATTTGTGAGCACGACCGTGTCAAGCTGTCTGTGGTGGTTTTGAGCAGAATAATTAGGGTGACGGGATTTAGTCTCAAGGGTCCTTAAGGGTTAAGGATTTTAGAGTATAAATAATCCTCTTTCACCAGCTATTATTTATGGGTAATACATATGTTTGTGAAACATATTCTTGATCCTAGATTAAGAATCAAATGCTCAAGAACACTAAAATTCATATAGCCTTTGAAGATTAGAAAAGCGTATTTTCTAATGATTGGATCTAGCAGTCCGGATCTAGAATTGTTCTAGATATTCGTTCACGTGTGGATACACATAGAGGGTACTAGCTTTAGTATCTCAATTTCCTGTTCTTGTGATCGTGATCCAAAAAACGCGAAGAACGAGGAGATCAAATCTAAAGGTTGAAGACTTGAAGATTTGAAGATCCAAGATTTTAAAACGCACAAAACGGTGAGTATTCTAAATTCATCTTCCTATTAATTTAATCATCATGAATGGATCCATGGGCTCTAGGGTTTTGTTTATTTTCTGTTGTGGTTTCCGCTGCGCATGGTGCCTCAAAACCCAACAGTGGTATCAGAGCCCCGTTCATGTATGGTTATTTTAATATTATCATTTTAACTATATGATTTGATTATATGATCTAGCAGGATGTGAATTTAGAATAAGGGACTTGCGTGAATAGTTTGGAGAAACAATTATATAAGATATAGTATGATTATGAACAAGGTTTTCAAATTGCATGATTAATCTATTTATCGGATCATCAATCTCTTTAATTGGATTATTGAATTGATGATTCTTGATCTTGAAGAACAAATTGTTGGTTCTTAGGTTTTGATGTTTATGATAATTGATTATCATAAATAGTTGAATCCTTAAAGGATCAAGATTTGATAAATTGCGTTCGTGCGGTTCGCGTTCAATGCATGTTTTCGTGCAGATTACGTTCAGCGCACGTGCAGTCCATAATTTTGTGCAGAATTTTCGTGTAGTTCGCGTGCAATGCACGGATTCATGCAGATTTTTCATGCAGTTTGCGTGCAGTGCAAATTTCTGAATTCGTGTTTTTCAGACTTGGAGATGCGTTGTAGAATATGTATTGTTCATGGAATTGGATTCTATGAAGTAATGTATTCTTAATAGAGTTGGACTCTATGAAAGAATTCATTATTCAATATGTATTATACCTAGAGTTGGACTCTATGAAAAACTAAAATTCATAATTATATTCACATAGTATCTATTTATTAATTAATTAGATTAATTATACCTTTGTTATGCGCGTTGCTATATAAAAGAACCTTCTTGAAAATTTAAGTAATGTGCCAATCCATGATAGACACTTGGGATTATATGGGTAGTTTTGTGTGGGTTACGTCAAAGCGTAGGTGCATTGATTCTATCCTTGTATGAACAAGATGAGTGAAAGAGTGGTTCTTATACGTCTATCAAGGTTTGACTTAATTAGGCTATCATAAGGGTTTGGGCCTAAGGCACGAGATGAGATTAAAACATGTTTGACATAAGATGTCTACTTAAAATCTCATTAAAGATCTAAGAGTCACATATGATGTGATTGATAAGAGTTATCTGCTAGTATCGCCAATGTGGACTTAAAATTAAATTAAAGTTTGATCTTAGCCCATATAAATTATATTATACAATTGTTGTATATGAAGGTTATATATTTAGTGGGAGTATTTATGAAGTACAACTATTTATCTCTTAAATGATTGGTATGAAATATAGGTGTAAATTTATTTGCATATTTGTGTAGAATGTTAAATTAAACTTTAATTATGTTTGTTACTGCGATCTGTTCTTTAAAAAGACAAAGTCAAAAGAGAATGAAATTAATTTATTTGATTGGATCATGAGCTTAAGAATTGTTCTAAAGCAAGAACGAAAATTATACATTCTTTATAATCCAAAGTAACCTAAATTGTAATATTAATTTGATTAATATGTTCCGTAGATCATCAAAATATAATTTGATTAACTTGTTGATGATCTTAGATTCATGAATGAATTGTTTATTCTTGGTTTTGAAAATCATGATGATTGGATCACCATGAACACCAAATCCTAATTGAGTAAAGGAAAGCAATTCTAGGATAAATTTTAAAAATTTAAAATCTACTTCTCGTGGTGCACGGCCGAGCGGGTCCTAAGACTCGGCCGAGCAGATGATGTTCAAAATATGAATCTGGGATTGAATCTAGTTTCAGATGGCTGGTTTTTAAAACCGTGTTTCTTGAAAAGTGATGTCAATTCAGAATTCATAAAATTGAAATCAGAATCCTAAATTGTTTTGGATTGCTGAAATCAGTTAAAAGTATGAGACAAAGAATTTAGAAACGGACTACAGATTTATACGGAAATGTGGATGCCTTTTGGCTTAGTTTCGGTCATATGGACTGTTCTCTAAGTTTTTGAATTTTGTACGGAATTGTGGATGCCTTTTGGCTTAGTTTCGGTCGTATGGACTGTTTTCTAAGTTTCTGAATTTTGTACGGAATTGTGGATGGCTTTTGGCTTAGTTTCAACCGTACAGTTTGTGCTCTCGATTTCTGAACATTAGTACGGAAAATGATGATCTAAGTCGAAAATTTGATTTTTGACTTCATGAATTTCTAAAAGGAAAGAGGATTAAAAGATAAAGGTAAGACAAATGTTGTCAAACCTAAAGAAAATAATTGTGACTAAAATTATAACTCTAAATAATGCAATTTTGTAGTTTGACAATTGGATTGACCATTTAAAATTGTAATCAAAATTCTGGATGATCAATAAAAGAGAATGGTAGTGAGACTACCACATGGGATATTTATGTTATAAAATTAATCTTTATACTTTTAATTAATTGTTATTGGATACCGGATATGAATCCCACATTTGTATAAATGTACAACAATTAGTAAATAGAAAGACTACTTATGAAAGTTAAAGTTAATCTACGAATGGTAATGACGCAAGAGTTGCAACATTGTTTGTAGAACACTTATGAAGTGACTTTACTCATTAAGTAGAAAATATTATTTTGTTATAAGATAATGAATGATATTTATTTCTTATTGATAATAATAAAAGTACTTTATTTATTATGATTTGCTTTATCGTACTGTTAAATCATATATCCTAAATATTGAAGAACAAAATAATAAATAAGGCTATAACATAAATAATTAAATTCTTAAGACATTATTGTTTTGATCAAATAAATGAGAAACACATATCTAAAATTCTATGGGACAGAGTTTTAAAGTCATATGATTTTGAATCATATGATATATGCAAATCTTATTTACTTATACCAATACACCTTTTACTAGGAGTAGTAAAAGGGCTAGTAACTTATTAGACCTAATACATGTTGATGTATATGGTGCATTAAGTGGCAATGCTAAAATAGAATTTTGGTACTACTTGGTAAAACTATTCAAAGATTCCGATTTGATCGAGATGATGAATAATTAAACCAAGAATTTGATAATCATTTTTAAGGTTGTGAAATTGTTACACAATTAACTCCACCAAGGATATTATTTTGGAATGATGTGTCTATATGGAGGTTTAGAACCCTATTGGATATGGTTCATTAGATGATAAAGTCAAATTGATCTTCCATTATTTATTTTGGGGTTATACATTGGAAACCGATATAATTACACTAATTTGAGTTCCATAAAAATAGGTTCAAAAGTACCATATGTGATATGGAAAGAAAGAAAACCTGGTTTGTCTTTCATGAAGATTTAAGATGGTGAGACTTTTGCGAAAAGACTTGTCTATGATAAGCTCGCACTTAAATCTAATAAATGTATTTTCATAGGATATCCTAAGGAAACTTGAGGATATTATTTTACTTCTAAGAAACAAATTGTTTGTTGGTGATTGTACTTTTCTAGATAAATTGTTTATCTCTAAAATAACCAGTGGGAGTAAAATATATCTCGAATGGTTCGAGACCTAGAAAATAACATTGAACCTAAGATGGAAGTTGAACAAACTTTCACAAGGAGTTGTGATGTGGCGGATTTTGTATATATTATTTCCCTTATTTTTCTATGTATTTTGATTCATTTTGATGTACTTAGACTAGATTTGATGTATTTGGGGCATTATTTATCATTTGGGCTTTTATTGTAATCCGGTGGTAGAATAGTCATTTTTATTTATTTATTTTTCCGGATGTAAATTTTGGTGAGCTTCAAAGTCTTGTCTCAAGAATAGTCAAAGTCAAGTCAAGTCAAAATCAATCGGAGCGGAGGAGTGTAAGACCAAACTATAATTTCTGGAAGTTGAGGGACCGTTTTGCAATTTCTAAAAGTTGGAGGACAAACTGAGATGTTGAAGACTCCAGGGACTGAATTGCAGAATTTTCAAAGTTGGTTTCCGCAATTCGGGATGTCGGCGATCTCCTGGAGAGGATGGTGGTTTTTGCTTTTGTTTTTTTTATTGGTAGTCATTCTTATTTTATTATTATTGATTAGTCATTAATTAGGATTAATAGGAGATTAGGTTTTCTATTATTCTCTTGACTTTTTGAAACACCACGTTCTTTGTTTTTTTTCCTCTAGAGCTTTGTGTAACTCTTTTCATGGAGAACTAACTCCATAGCTTTAGATTTGTGACTTGAACCTAATTTAGTTCAATTGAGGTAATTTTCTATTCTCTTGTTCATTCTTTTCATAATTTTGCTTGTTCCCATTTTAGATTTGTATCTAGGGTTTGTTGATTTGGCCGATTCACTTGTCCTTTTTATTGATCTATGCTAAAATTCTCTGTTCAGTGCCAGAATTAGGGTTTTCACCGTAGCATCTTCACGAATTGTGTATGTGCCCTAGGAATTCGGGAAGTAGGCAAAATTAAGCGATTATCTAGTAACCTAGAAAGCGTTCTTGATCTTAGTCTCTTAAATTGAATCAATTAATCTTTAAATCTTTTCTGTGCCAGTCTAGGTTTAATTTTAATTAGGGTTTATAGTGAGTGTGTCACTGCTATAAACTAAACAGTAAGAAGAGATAGAGATTGCAATATATCTCGTGATCAAGTGACTAGGATTAACAGAGTAATATAAGTACCAATGAAATTGAATTAGAAGACGGTGATAAGAATCAAATCTTGAGTGTTTTTTAAATCATTGTTTTTAATCAAACTTAGTTTAATTTCCCGTTTTAGGATTTAATCATCAAAATCAAACCCCTAATCTCGTCAAGTGACTGTTCACAAATAATCACTGTTCTTCGTGGATCGACCTTGACTTACCCTAATTACATTACTAGTGGCCGAGTTTAGGTCTAATTTAGTAAGCGTCCGACTAAGCCTACTAAGTTGTGAAAATCCGTTCAAGTTGCAAAAGTTACTTGCATATTTGATATGATACAATCTATAATAAGAAATATTGGATTTTTCGTAATAGAAAGCATTAAGATAGAAATCATTGAGAATGACAAATCTACCACCTATCAAAATGCGAAGTCCGCTCCGGATTTAGATTAATGGCTTGGAATCATAAAATCTAAAATGCAATCCATGTACAATAATCAAGTTTGGAACTTGATTATTCTAACCTAAGGTGTAAAAACCAAAGGATGGAATTGAGTTTTCTTGAAGAAAACTAACATGGATGGAAAGGTACATACTCATTAAGCAAGATTAAATGTGAAAGGTTGACTCATATTTTGATTATGATAAAACTTTCTCACTCGTAATCATGCTTTAAGTTATTAGAATTCTCATTGTCATAACATCATATTTGGAATATGAAATTTGACAAGTGGATGTCAAAACAACGTTCCTTAACATGAACTCACTTAAGGATGTATTGGATATAACCTAAAGGTTTTGATAAGCTAGAAAATTCTAATAAAGTATGTATGTTGCGGAAATACATGTGATGGATTGAAGCAAGCTTCTTGGAGTAGAAATATTCATTTTGATGATGCGTTCAAATAATTTGAAATTCATCAAAGATGAGACTTGTGTTTGGTAGAAAATTAGTGGGAGCATAGTCTAATTCCTAGTCTTATATATGTGGTTGATATATAGTTCATTTGAAAGAGTTTCTTAATGAAAAGACTTAGGAAAAAGTCGCTTACATCCTTGGAATTAATATCTATTGATATAGATCTAGGAAGTTGGTTGGTTTGTGTCAAAGTACTTATAAAGACAAAGTACTGAATTGTTCAGTATGCAAAATTCTTGTAGAAGAACTTGTAAAATTGTCAAATGACAATGTTCTTGGCAAGACTTAGTCTTATTGGAAGACTAATGAGCAAGAATACATGATTAGGATTCCATACTGCGATCTTTAATTAGGATTCCATAATGAGCATAGTCTAATTCCAAACAAATACACTGTTAATAATTCTACGAATAAAATTGAGTATATAGTTGCATGAGTTGTAACTAAGGGAGTTGTTTGAATATAGATGTTATTAGTAAAACTAGAAATAGTTTCTAGTACTACTAATCCTACGGACCTTTGTTGTGAAATAATGGTTATTTCACAAGCCAAGGTGCCAAGGACTCATCTATGATCCAAACACACACTTAAACATTTCCATCTCTACGAGAAATCGTTGATATGGGAGATGTCAAAATATGCAACATACCCTATAATGATAACAAGGATAATCTACATATATATGTTCTTACATATGCTGTTATGTTGGTGAACAAGTACTGGACTTAACCCACTATGATATTTATGTCATGGTCAAATGTCATAATTAAATCTCATTTAGTTATATCATTAGAATCCTTAGACCTGAGATTATTATCGTCTTCCACATGATGAACGTTGTGTTTGACGTACTCAAACGCAACCCTTAACCAGGTAGTTATAAAGGTTATGATTGACACAATCGGATTCTTGTAGGGAAGAAAGATAATTCAAGATGGGATGTTGTCCCTCTTTATATCAAAGAGAGATATCTGCTTGGCCACTCGAGAGTGAGATTGATGATAGTGTATGGCTATACCCAAATGAATTGATGTGTTCAATGTCATTTGCTCATATCAATCTACTCGGGATCGAGAAAGCATTGGACACTTAAGTTGACTTAGACCGTGGCTTATGTTCAATATGATATCGCGTGACAAAAGGATTGTGATATGTTCTATGAGGATAAACGAACTTCGTTAAGTTATATTAATTGGGTAATCATGATGGCTTGCTAGAGTCTGCTCGTGATTTATGAGTTTGACCTTGGTTGGACTCATTGCCAACTTAATATAATCCTATGAGGTCACACACAAAAGAACGAATCAAGAAAAAGCAAAAGGATGAATTTCTACATGGCACAACCGTGCCAGTTATAAAGCACGACCGTGCCAGGAACAATGCTCAACCATGCCATAATTTATATAAGCGTTATATCGGGCGGCACATTTGGCACGGCTGTGCCACTTTGTGAGCACGACCGTGCCAAGCTGTTTGGGGCGGTTTTGGGCAGAATAATTAAGGTGACGGGATTAGGTCTCAAGGATCCTTAAGGGTTAAGTATTTTAGAGTATAAATAATCCTCTTTCACCAGCTATTATTTGTGCGTAATACATATGTTTGACAAACATATTCTTGAGCCTAGATTGACAATCAAAAGCTCAAGAACACCAAAATTCATATAGCCTTTGAAGATTAGAAAAACGTGTTTTCTAATGATTGGATCTAGCAGTCCGGATCTAGAATTGTTCTAGATATTCGTTCGCGTGTGGATACACATAGAGGGTGCTAGCTTTAGTATCTCAAGTTCGTGTTCCTGTGATCGTGATCCAAAGAACGCGAAGAACGAGGAGATCAAATCTAAATCTTGAAGACTTAAGATTTGAAGATCCAAGATTTTAAAACGCATAAAGACGGTTAGTATTCTAAATTCATCTTCCTATTAATTTAATCATCATGAATGGATCCATAGGCTCTAGGATTTTATTGAATTTTTTTTGCCGTTTCCGCTGCGCATGGTGCCTCAAAACCCAACATATATCTGGGGACATTCTGATCAAGAGAAGCAGTTTGTAAGTGGAGATGAGGTGCGGCTTGATGGTGATCTAGATTATAGATTGGAGATGAGGTATTATTGAATGAGGCTAGAGAAAGGGTTTTGAATCTGTTTTCGGTTTCATTGACCTCTTCAATCTTGAATTCAAATACCTTTAGCATGGCATATAAGTGACGAAGATCAAGTGCTTCAAGATCTTTGATGTCTTCAATATTTGTGGTCTTAATTAGCCATTTACTACCAAAGGCTTGCATGAATCTCATAGTCAAGTTTGTATTGGAGTATACATGACCTAGAGAGAAACATACATTGACGATATCAATGAACCGCTCATAGCATTGACGAAGAGATTCCTTTGGATCCTTGACAAAATAGTCAAAGAGTCTTCTCTGTTGGTAGAGGCGGTTCTTCTTGGTATCAGCATCTCCTTTCAGAAAGTCAACTATTGCATCCCAAGTTGCTTTTGCAGTTTTGCAGTGCAACACCTTTGAATGAGTACCCTTAGATCAATAGCTGAGACAAGCATAGACATAGCTTTTCCATCAAATTCCACATTATTGTGGTCTGCGTCAGTCCACTCACTTTTCAGCTTTCTGATTTCAGCAGGTTGTCCAGCAGTATCTGCACGTGGGTTAGCTTTCATAGGAACATATGGTCCATCCACAAATGCGTCCCATAGTTTACGATCAACTGAAATCATGTGTTTCATCATCCTATCTTTCCAAAAGATAAAACTATCTTCATCCAGAATTGGTAAGTGATTCGAACTGGATGTCTGCATCATATGGGTGTTTACTTTTGCCATTGGATTAGCACCCAATCGGTTAAGCTTGTAAAATAAGTTTTTGGTGGATAAGCTCTGATACCACTTGTTGGTCACATAGGGTAGGGGTGTAAACGATTTGGTTTAGCTCAGTTTGGGAGGTTTTAGAGACCGAACCGCTAGTCATCGGTTTGAGAAAATCTCAAACCGAGCTGAACCGCCAAAACCTCAAAACCGAACTGAACCAAACCACAATGGTTCGGTTCGGTTCAGCTCAAACCACGGTTTAATATATCGGTTCAGACCGCGGTTCAGACCTCGGTTCCAAACTGCGGCTCAAACCACGGCCCAAACCGCGGCCTAAACAACAGCCATGTTCATTGATATTAAACTGTGCTTAAACCCAGGGAGTAACAAATAAAAGTTGACCACAATACAACTTATAACATTACTTCTGGAAATGAAAATGAAAGTACCCATCCAAAACAAAAGTACGACATAACAAATTAACAATCATTGTTACAACTTACAAACCAAACATTCAAATTACACCAATAAATCAAGTCAACTATTAAATAGGTTTGAAGATAGGACAATAGTAGGGATAAGATAAGAGATTCCAAAACGTTTATGGGATCACTTGTTCATTCTTGTGTGGGTAAACAACTGAGGAGTAGAGAAAACGATCAACCTGTTATGGAAAAAAAAAACGTCAGTTGATCAAAATCTACTATGATCATGTATCTTATGAAAGTTGTACAATGCTTTTGTTTCCCGGCTCAATGTACTCTTTTTCGTATTTAGATCCATACTGCAGCAGTACTCTCAAACCTCAGGACTCCAAGGTCAGATGAAAATATCAATGAACTGTATGCAGTTCATGATCCAATTCATATACATCTAGCAATAATTTTAATGATCCCATTCCATGTTTAGTATACATATTATTCAGTGCATGTAACCACAATCCCGTTCGCAATAAATGAGAAAAAAAAGGAGGATAGAGAGTGAGGAATTACAGTGGAGATGCGAAAAGGCCGAAAGAGTTCACATTCCCTGTGAAAAAGATAGACCAAACAGAGTAAGAAATCCTTAACACAAAATCTGATCAATACACTGCAAGTCTATAACTAAATCAGAGACTATTAATTTCAAGTAACTCGATAACATATCATTCTAAACTGAATACATTTAATTCGACTGTTGGTTTTTCAAATCACATAAACAAGCTGACATTTAAACAGGGAATAATATTTGTATATACACATTATATATGCAACAGTATATAAGAAAAATCAGGCAAAAATCCATTGCAAAGGAAAATAACATATCAATATAAGACCTTAATTAGCAACTACAACTCTCTAAAATGAATTTTTGTCAGAGGAGTAAGCACCAAGTATCATGGCTCCTGTCTTCCTGATAATTGATTACTTTTAGGATCTGGAGCGGACATAGGTTGGAATCCCCATCAGCAACTATAATCATTAATAATATCCATCTAAAACATACCATTCTTATCAATACTTGTATATAGTCAAACACTCATCAAATTTATTTTGAAATGTTCTGTCCAGAAACCAGTTATCATTTTTAGGTCTGCCTAGAGTACTTTCAGTACTAGAATTCAATACAAAAGCTAAGGAAATGTAGCAGAACAGTGCAGAGAACAGGGAAAATAAATCAAAATAAGCACTTACAGACTTCAAAATTCAGTCCCTAAATGTCGAACCCACAAGATCTAAATTATCAGTGACCACTGCAAGATGTAAAACTATAATTATAAGAATATATATACAAACTTAAAATGAAATATATAAATGAATAAAATTGTTGAAAATAATTGATTTGTATATTGTATATAACTTACCTGATTCACTGTCACTAAAATCTTCCAACTTTATTTCCACATTAAGGGGAAGAGGTGCAGCACGCAACCAATCTTGTGCACAGATCAAAGACTCCACAACCTTGGGACTCAAAGAGCTACGAAATGGATCTAAGACATGACCCCCGGTGCTAAAAGCTAACTCTGAAGCAACTGTAGTAATAGGAATTGCCAAGATGTCTTTTGCTATTAGAGAGAGAACTGGAAACCTATGAGCATTCATTTTCCACCAAAACAAAATATCGAAGTCCCCAACTTTTTTTCTCGACTATTTCATCCAAGAACCTTTCAATTTCTGACTTTGCACCATTGTCCACTTCTTCTAAGTGCTTGTAATATGCACTTTGCATATCTTCAAAACTATCATGGGAACATGAAGATTCAGCCTCTTTTTCCTTCACAGTAGCCTTCTCAACACTTGCTTTCGCATTTTTGTCAATAACCTCATAACAAGAATACATGCGAAACAAAGTGTCCTTCATACTTTTTTCCAATTCAGCCACCTTTTCAACACTATAAATTGTTCCATAACAAAACTTCACATAGTTCAACTTGAATGGAGGATCCAAGACAACCGCAAGTAAAAGATTCATGTTAATCTTACTCATATCACCCCAATATTTGTCAAACTTCTTTTGCATTGACTTTGCCTCGCTTTCAAATCAATATCATTATTATCATTATCCCAATTAATCAAGTTCCTTTGAATCATAAACACATCATGAAAGTAAGTATTAGAAGTGACATATAAGCAACCCGAAAATCTCCTAGTGACATTATAGAAAGTTTCCAAGAACTTACATAAAGTACTAGCACGTGACCAATCACTTCTTGTAGGAGAACCATTAGGGAGATCGCTATCAAGAGTAGTCTAAAAATCCATGACTTCAAATGCCTTTTCAAACTTAAGAGCAGTTTTTAACATGAGAAATGTGTAGTTCCACCTAGTCGGGACATCTAGGACTAACTTGCTTTTATGAGGGATTTCTTCTCGCTCACAAAAATCCTGAAAAAGATATGCTCTTTGTGGGGAACTCCTTATATACCTCACAGCTGCTCGAATTCTACTGATTGATTCATCTATCTCTCCAATCCCATCTCTAATAATTAAGTTCAGAATATGGGCACAACACCTCATGTGAAAGAACTCACCCTCCAAAACAACTCCACCTTTTCTTACAAGTTTTTTCTTCAATTGATCAACAGCAGTGTCATTAGCTGAAGCATTATCAAGCGTGATAGTAAAAACCTTCTCAATACCCCAATCAATCATGCAAGCCTCAATTGCGCTAGCAATTGCAAGGCCTTTGTGACTATTAACAACCTTGAAATTAAGAACTCTTTTGTGTAATTTCCATTCCTGATCAATAAAGTGCGAAGTGAGAACCATATAACTCAAGTTTTGCAAAGATGTCCATATATCAGTTGGGCAAATCCTATTAGCATTAAAAGATAAATCCCTTTTCAACTTTTTCTTCTCCCTATTGTATATTTCCATGCAATCCTTAGCTATGGTGTTGTGACACACTAACTCCAACCTAGGTTGAGCAACACTCACAAAACGCTTGAAGCCCTCATGCTCAATAAAGCTAAAAGGAAGCTCATCGATAATTATCATTTCTGCAATAGCTTCTCTACACTTAACTTTATCAAATTTCCAAGGAAGTAACTTGCTTTCCCCCTCCCCTTCTTTGAAACTCTCAAGTGTACTTTGATTTTTCATGTTTTCATTATACAGATATTTGGGTATATGTTTGGAAAGAGTACTAGTGCTACAAGTAGAAGCATATGGCACATTGCAGTACTTACAGTTTGAACGCAACAACTTTTTACCATTTTCATCCATGGTTCTATTAAAATGTTCCCAAACGTCTGATACAAAAGCTTTATTCTTATCAGTACATCCACCCACGGCAGAAGATTCAACTTCAGTGTCTTGGGTTGAAGCTTTTCGCTTCCTTGACATTTCAACCTAAATTAACAAGTATAGAAATTGATCAGAACCGAACCAGAAGGCAGAACAATAGCAGTAACAAGTATGTAAGTTGAAGAAATCTTACACTGCAGTTCTTGTTAGCATCCATGGCTGAAATCAGAAGATCGTTTGGATTTTGGAAGTTGCAAGCCCTAGAAAACAACGAATTGAAGAGTAATGTTAGAAATTAAGAAACTTTAATTGTAAATCACCCAAAAAAAACGAATTAAAGAATAATGTTAGAAATTAAGAAACTTTAATTGTAAATCACCAAAATATATAGAATAAACAAGATTAAATTACCGGGAAAAGTGAGATCGATAGGGTTCTGACTTGCACCTAGCCAGAAAAGATAGTGACAAAATCGATTCACTTCAACGAATTGATAGGGTTCTGAGTTCTGACTTGAGAGACGTAGAGCACTATCAGGGACGCTTGAGAGATGGAGGAAGGTGGAGGCGGAGGAAGAATGGAGTCGACGAGGAAGAATGGAGGCGATGGGGAGAGGAAGAATGGAGGCGATGGGGAGAGCGCCGCTGAAGGCTGATCGATCTAAATGAATAAACTTGAACTTGAATAATAAAAATAGGTTTCCCTAAAATGAACGGTGGATAATTAACATAGGTAAAATATCAATGGTCCAAGTTACCTAGTTCGGTTTAGGGGTTCGGTTCCTCGGTTCAGTTCATCAGTTCGGTTTGAACAGTTCGGTTTAGCTCGGTTTGGTTCGACTTCAGTGGTGAGACCGTGAGCTGAACCGAACCACAAAGTTTATTGATTTTCAAAACCGTAGCTGAACCACTGGTGTGTAAAAACAGAACCAAACCATGCAGTTCGGTCTCGAACCGCGGTTCGAGCCGAACCACTGACACCCCTACCATAGGGCAACAAGGGTATAGAACCGCTAGAGGGGGGGTGAATAGCGGTTTCAACCTTTTCAATTATACCCTAATAAAATTCAACCGTGTACTTATCAATTTAGCTAACTGCGGTTCAAGGCAGGAACCGAATCAAATAAAATGCACAACGGAGGTTTGCGGATTGGCTAAACTGGATAGATAAAGAGTTGGCTGGCTCAAATGGGTTGAAAAACAATACGATGCACAAGATAATCAAATCTTAAAGATCAAAGGAAAACACTTATCCTTTTTCAGATCACTTCATAGTAAGAACTTGTGAGAAACCACAAACATAAAAATCAAGAACGTAATAGAAAATAAAGATCAAACACACCTAACAGAAAATAAAGATCAAACACACCAATTTGGAGATGTTCGTTTGTAAATGAACTATGTCCTCTACCTAGATGGTTAGTCTAGGATTTTCTAAGTGCTACTAGACTTGTATTAATTTAGAGGAGCTTTTACAAGATTACAAAGATGAATCTAAACTCTAAACATACAATCGAACCTATCAAAGCAATCCTAGAAACCAGTGTTTTCGAATGGTATAATCTATGTGATCGTACAATCCGGGTGTGTGTGTGTGTGAAAATAGATCAAATGCTCTAAAGATCTAAGTGAAGATGAGCACCTGAAATCTTTAGTGATACAAGGCTGAGAATGATGGTTGAATGGCTTGATGCTTGATGAAGAATTTTGAGTTTGCTTTGAACACTTGGGAATTTTCTCTCTTGAAGCTCAGCAGCCTTCTTTGTTGAAAATGAAGACTATTTATAGGGTACAGCTGCTGTCGAAATTCCATTGGTTAAGTTGTCATTATTGTCTTTTATTTTGTCTTGTTGTCCTAGGTAGTTGTTGGACCACTACCTGGCATTGTCTTTTGTTGGAGAGAAAGAACTAACGGTAAACATTTGAATTGATTTGACAAAACCGACATTCCTGGCAGGAACTTTAAGTTAACTCAAAGTTATATATCTCTTTCATAGGACATTCCTTTATTAATAAAGGGAATGTTTGTCTCGAGGAATAAATGACAACACTTGAATTCTTCAATAAGATATCTGCGGTTTTGCCAAATTTAGCTGGAGCGATTCCATGAAGATCTTGAAGTGCAGTTTCATGAAACCTGCTAAACGCGGTTTCATGAGATAGACGACTCCATGCAGGCAGTCTAAGAATAATAGTAAGTGCGGCTTGACAGACCAAACCGCTAAGGAACAAACCGAACATATCTCAGCCTAAGACAAATAAAAATCTAGAAATTGACTTATCTAAAAATTGATGTATAAAACTTCATTACATATTCCTTATAGTCCATAAAAAGACACATGGCATGGCTCAATCAAATCAAGTAGGGAGGTATAAAAGAATGAATCCTAACAATATTATTACGGTACAAGCAATATACTATCAAGTAAAAATCATATTTATTAAATTATTGGCAAGTCAATGTGATATGTATTTTTTTTTTTAAATGGAGTATTATTGATAGGGGAGTGTAAGATTATAAATTCACATGGTGAGAACAATAAAACTACTACCTCTCTCGTACAAAAGTAAATATTGCAGTTTACTATGCTTGAAAAAATTAAAATGTAAATTATTTATTTGTATTATAATAAAAAAAAACTTGCATTTCTTTTTTTGATTTTAATAATATAAAATTTATTATTTGACGGATCAAAATACTCCCTCCGTTTCAAAATACATGACATTTATGAGTTTAATTTTGTCCCAAAATCCTTGATATTTTACTAATTCCAAGATATTTTTGCTCTTATACACTAACTATACCCTCATTCATTAATTGCAACATATTTCTTTTTAAGCATTTAATTGGATAGGTAATTGGATTCTTTTAAGTGTAAACAAGTCACTTACCAACTTGGCGACTGAGATCAGACCCAAATTTACATGTCTATGAATCTAAGAGGATAGTTCATAGACTATAAAATTATGGGGGCCCAAACACCGATAGTTAAGTCATTAAAAAAAAAGGGAGGTAAACAAAGGCCTCAACAAAATACATTTATGAGGAGTATTTAGTATGGCTTTTGTCGAGTTAATGAAGTTAAAAAAGTGTCTACAACATATTCCCTCCGTCTCATAATAGATGTCATTTTGGGAGTTAAATTTTGTTTCAAAATACTTGTCGTTTCACTATTTTCAAAGTTTTTTTATTGCTCTATACCAATTATACCCTTAATAATGATAGTGAACTATCTCTTACCTAACCATTTAATTACCTAAGTAGTTGAATTATTTTAAGGGTATTTGAGATTTCTTCACATGCATTAATGGCATTTTTTAATATGTGTGAAACACTCCAACACGACATCTATTTTGAGAAGGAGGGAGTACATCTGAGGCACAATAATCATGGACCCGGAACCGCTGCACCGAAATTAGGTGCACCGCTGCACCGAATGAAAATTGTACACGTTATGTAAAACGTTTTCTACACAAACGTTTTAGTGCACTACACAATGTAAAAACGACCGAAATCAGTTAGCTCCTGAAAAACGTTTTACATTTGTAAGTACACGTTTTACATTAGGTAGAAAACGCTTTACAAAACGTTGTACAATTTTAACATCGGTGCAGCGGTGCAGCTAGACGTTGGTGCAACGGTTCGAAATCCTAATAATCATATCTTAAAATGGTAACTTTCATTCATGCAAAGGTAACATGCTTGTGGGGGACCTTTAAAGAATCAAAGGGACCATTAAATGGGAAGATAATCGATATTTGGAAAAAGAATTCAATTAGACATTTGTTGGTACTTCCAAAAAAGGACACTCAAGTCTTTATAGTTGATCCTGACACTCTGATTACAACTTTGCCTTGTACCCAAAAATGGGTCCTATTATTTCAACAATTATTGTGTTAAATCTGTCTCTACTTGCCTCATCTCTGAATTAGGTCCCCTCTGAAAAATCCAACATCAAGACTTCATCAGACCACTTGACCTTCCCAAGTTCATATTGAATAATTCAACCAAGAGTTTGCATTCCTTGTTAAGTTAATTTTTTGTTTAGAAAAAGGAATATTCAATAAGAATAAGAATATGACCTTTGTTTTTTAAGTGCTAAGTTTTGACATCTAAATTTACATCTGAAATTAGGTACACGTGATGCAACGTCTTAATACTGATTTCTGAATTATTTAAGCGAGTGATTCTTGTGAAAAACGCGTTTTTCCTTAAGCAAAGGAAAAATGTGTTTTTCAAAGCACGCTGACGATTATACTTCTAATCAAGCGGTGGCATTTTCGTAAATACTGGCTGTCGCGACCCCGAACCCCGCGGGCCCGAGACAGCGATCTGGACGTCGACTTAAAACCAAAACTCTGAAATATAGAAGTTAAAAATTCCATTTTGAACCAAAAGATGATAACACAAGGTTTTACAAATCCAAGTTTAAATCAACAAAGTACATGTAACATAAGCTCCACAGCTTATACCCAAAAGAACAAAATATACAATTCTTAATGACGTCAATAATGGTAAAACTATCCCCAAAAGGTTATACATTTAAATATTGTAAACCGATCCATAACAACCTGCCCCAAAATCTCAATCCTCTCGACGTCCTCCTCGATCCGCGAATCCTAATCCCTTTCCTCCTGGGGGGGGTTAAGGAAAAACAAAGATGGAAATAAACGAGGTGAGATAAAATCTCAGTAAGATACTAATGCAACTACATGACATGCTATAATGCAATAAGCAATAAGCAATGATAAATATCACATAGCATGTAACAATTAACAGTCAACAGATAGCAGCGGAAAGTAAACACATAACAAAGGATATTAGCCAAGGTTTCCAAACCGGTACATCCAAATAAAGGATCGCTGCGCAGCTTCAATAATCAACAAATCATTATCTTCATAATAGCATGAAAGCTGAAGAGGAATCCCCGGTCAGAAGCGACCACTCAACCCATCAATCAAACAAATCATCTTCATATTCGCATAAAAGCTGAAGAAAAACCCGGTACCGGAACCAATAACAATGATAAAGTGCCACAAGGGGCGGGAGCCATGCCACAAAGTCATGCTCCAAAACGATTAGCTAGAATACCCACAACGGAGCTAGCTCATCCCAACCAAGGCCAATCTGGATGAGGACAGAAGGACCAATGGGCGATGCTATACTGGACTTGGCTCGTGCCATTATAGCATTATCCATTGCCTGACTCGATACACAAATAACCAGCTGGACTTTCAGATAAATGCTAAGTAATAAATACTAGCTTAATTAAACAAATTAGGGTTCCGAAGTAGGGAACCATACCAATTAATCACCATAAAGATGCAACGGTTACTCATGAAGAGTTTAACAACAACGATAACAGAGTTTCTCATGAAGAGCACAACAACGATAAACGGAATTTCTCATAAAGAGCACAACAACAATGATTATTAGAATACAGTAATTTCATAAGGAGGAACCATACCAGATACATTCCAAAGATGGTATCCACGAGTTAATCATGAAGCACACAACCCAAACGGTCGCTCACAATTAGTACAACGACTATAACCCAAAATTATCCTAAACGTTTACTCATAAAGATGTACTAGGACTATGAACTCGACCATCCCATCACACCTGGAATTCCAAAGTAGGAAATCAGAATGAATACACCTTAAGGTTAATTAAGCCGTAGGTACCCAATTACCAATTCACGCTTTACCTCCGTTCGTAACGAACCAATTCTAAACATCCCAAACGAATCAAAAAGGTTACACTTATGAGAACCTGATCACGACAGGACTAAACCCTACACCTTGGTGTTCAATAACAACCCCCTAGGTACTATAGGACATCGCCTAAAACCTAGACCAAGTCTTACGCAAAATTCAATTCGGTTGGAACAAACACGGACACATCATAAGATGCCCAAACAATACTTGATCAAATTACATAACACTATTGTTCACAAAGGAACCAATTTTAGTTACTAAAGTGCTCCACGGTGTTATCTTAAGTTAATTAGAAGAAGGTACCCTAAACTAGTTAAGCCATTTAGTTTAAACAAGCAAAAAGGACAAAATCCTGGAAGAGGGGGCGGGCGGGCGCCTGGAATGGGGGCAGGCGGGCGCCTGAATCAACAGAAGGTCGGGTCTTCAGAAAGGGGTATGTAGGCGGGCGCCTGGTCTACGGGCTGGGGGAAAACAGAGCTGGGTTCTTAACATTTCCTTGCCATTTTCACACCATTTTCATAATACCCAAAATCAACACTCCCAACATGATTCCTAAGGTATCCAAACTTCATTTAACCAAAAAGGGGACCTAAGCAACACCCTTTAATCAATCAAGACCAAGATCAAATTCCCACATTCAAGATTTCACCATTTCTTCCCAAGAACTCAAATAATTTCAAAATAAATTCAAAACTCAATCAAACTTCAAAATAACACATCAAACATCATATAAACATGATATGAACATTTTAGCATCAAAATGGGGGAAAAGTAACTTACTTGCAAATTCTCAAAGTTGATGGATTTCAATTCTTTTTGGCTTCCTATGATCCTATCGACGATCTAAACATGTTTCAAGTTTTAAGAAACTAGAGATTAAGAGAGGAAGATGGAGAAAATGAAGAGAGAAGATAAAGAAGAGAAACTTACCCCAAATGCTAGAGAGAGGGAGAGAGATGGCTGGAAAGGAGAAGAATGGGTGAGGGAGGAGGTGAGGGAGGTGGGGGGAGTAGGGGGAAATAATTCAAACATTTACACTTAGGCCCCCTCTCTCACACTACACACAAATACTATACTCCCAACTAACAATTAAGACTCAACACTACTACACTAACCCAAAAGACCCAAACAAAATGCTAGGCATATTATTATGAAACATAAAATGCACACATAAATATTTTTAATAAACAATAATTTAAATACAAAATTAAGCAAATAAATAAATAATAATTATTTATTACCAATAAAATAGAGCCTATATTTCGGGTCGTGACATTCACTCCCCCTTAAAGAAAATTCGACCCGAATTTTAGCGAGACTTACCCGAAAGATCAAGTAGCCATTAATACGATAGTTCCGTCATTTTCCAAATTCCTCAATCATCCATTCTAAACCACCACAAGGTAACCTTAAATAATGCTTACGATAACACCACCTCTCGAACCGAATCATTCCATCATTAACTTCATTACTAATCAAAATCCGTACTCAAAATCGAAGTATTCAAATTATTTCCACACATAATTCTCGAGGTATCTCAAACTCGCCTTATTCATAACCTTAACTACACCGCAAAGGTACTTCCATTTGTAAATCGCATACTTAGTATTATTCCCCAGAAGTTCAAAACATTACCATCTCGAGCTAAATTAGCTTTTAAAATATAAAAAGGCCAAAGAAATTTCTATTTCCACAATACTCATCGAAATGGCTACATCTCTAAGGATTACCATTATAGTGCTCTCGCTCTAGGTAGCACCTTAAACTAGAGGTGTAATATAAACCCAAATTTTAATACAAAATGTGCACTTAAATCTACGCCATAATATCATCGTCATAACACTCCAATCCTTGAAAGTCTAAAATAATTACGAATACTCAGTAGTCCGAAAATGATCTAAATTTTATCTTCACGGTATTTCCTCTAACTCCCTTTTTAGTTAATAATCTGTGCTCATATACCCAAGGAAATCACCAAATCTCAAATCCTCAATAGCTAAGCCACGTTAGTCTTTCACGCATACATTTATTAACCTAATGATACTTAGGCTCCATAGTACTACCATCATAATAAACCAATTAGCTAGCAACGTTCCAACTGACCCAATACCAAATCATGATATTCCTTAATTATGCCCAAGTATTGATACTCCCCTTCCTTCACATACCCTTGATCCAATTCGGAAAACGCCGCCAAGAAGGGATTTAAAACCATAGAACCACTATTTAACCAAAATTTCAAAATGCCTTTAACATAAATCGAGAAATTATTACTCTCCCAAAATGTACTTAGTCCTTTCTAACTTAACACGCTTACCACCATTAATGATCATAACTCCTACAACAAACTCATAATCCATAACAAATCGTACACCTCTCCATACTAATCCATTCCGATGCATTCACGGAGATGTACTAAAAGTGACCAAAATCTCCTATCCAGAAATCCTCAATTTGAATCCTCCACTCTTATAACCCAACCGATGTCATAAGGACATTGATCTAAATATTAGCACTACAACCTTGTACTATAACAACTCAATTTAACCCAAGCTTCTCCTCAAACACTAGGTACTATTCGGAAGAAAATGAAAATCTTACGAATGATAAATACACCCAACAAATTGACCGAAACTAAATACTCGGATTTCAATTAAGAAAAGATAGGCATAACTCTACCCAAAGGAACGGTCTCAAACAGTTTTAAGAAATTAGGAATGGAGAATATAACAATCCCCCTACAACAATAGACTAAAGCAATAGTAACATCAAAATCTTGTAATAGCAACATGGCTAATTTAGCAGGTGAGACATAACCATACTTAAGCACATCATAAGCACATAAGACTTCATCAGATACCCTAAACTCCTCCATAGGAGTAGACACCTACAACACATAAGTCAAAGACTCAAGAGAAATAAATGCAACTAATGCATAGAAACACATAAATGCGATGATCCTAAAATGCACGCGCTCGCTCTCACGACGCAAAATAATACCTCCTGAAATTTATCCGTTACCTGATGAGTGCTGATTGGTCGCAATTACTCTGCCCTATACCTTAGGGTTTCCTGAAGCATCCCTCTTCTGACCCGGTGAAGTACTGGTTCCTGTTCCTGATGCTTGAACCTTAAACCTCGGACAGTCTTTTATGAAGTGACCCAGTTGACCACAATTGATACATTTTCCTTGTTTCTTCCAACACTTATCCTCCAAATGGCCTTCCTCTGACAGTAAGTGCAAAGCCACCTACCTTGTTTCCCTTGTTTCCCCGGAGTAGTACCCGGATTCCCTAGCGCGGTTTGTTCCTTAAACTGAGATGGTGATCCCAAATTACCTCGGTTATCTGAACGGTGTTGTGGTTGAGATTTAGCATGGCTTACTTGTTTACCCGTATTTGCAACCTCGGTCTTCCTCTTATGCTCCCCAATATCTTGCTCGATCAAGTATGCCCGGTCTACCGCATCCTGAAATGTCACAATCCTCTGGGCTATAAGTTGAGTACGAATAGAAGTCTTCAAACCCCGGATGAATCTCATAGCCTTCTGTTCTTCGGTCCTCACAAGATAGTCACAATACCGGGCTAATTCCATGAACTTAGCCGAGTATTGAGCTATAGACAACAAACCTTGCTCCAAGTTGAGAAGCTCGATCTCCTTTCGGTTTTGATCCACTACCGGAATGAAATGCTCCTTGAACTTTCGCACAAACAATTCCCATGCATACACTGTGTGAGTATCATCCCAACTCGCTTTAACACCCTTCCACCAATGCTCGGCGGCACCCACAAGTTTATAAGCCGCAAACCGGACCTTGTCTTCATCGGTGCAACCAAAGACATCATAAATTTTCTCCATCGACTCAATCCATAGTTCGGCCTTCCTTACATCGGGTTCCCCATTGAACTCAACCGGTTTCAATTTCAGAAATTGTTCCAATCCGTAGCGGGGTGGTGCTGCTTGTTCTACCCTCGGACCTTGATCATGTATGGCCTTCATGGCCGCCTCGAACATGCCTTGAAACATAGCACGTGCTTCTTCCCTTGTATCATTCTGATTCTGTGCCCCACTAATACCTCCTCTGTTTCTTCTTCTGGACATTTCGAGTAATTACCTGCATAAGACATCAACTGTTAATCACTCCGCACACTACTACCCACCTAGGTCATACTAATCCACCTAGACTTATACTTAGAGCCAAACCATAGATCTAATAGCAACTGTCGCGACCCCGAACCCCGCGGGCCCGAGACCGCGATCTGGACGTCGACTTAAAACCAAAACTCTGAAATATAGAAGTTAAAAATTCCATTTTGAACCAAAAGATGATAACACAAGGTTTTACAAATCCAAGTTTAAATCAACAAAGTACATCTAACATAAGCTCCACAGCTTATACCCAAAAAAACAAAATATACAATTCTTAATGACGTCAATAATGGTAAAACTATCCCCAAAAGGTTATACATTTAAATAATGTAAACCGATCCATAACAACCTGCCCCAAAATCTCAATCCTCTCGACTTCCTCCTCGATCCGCGAATCCTAATCCTTTTCCTCCTGGGGGGGGGGGTTAAGGAAAAACAAAGATGGAAATAAACGGGGTGAGATAAAATCTCAGTAAGTTACTAATGCAACTACATGACATGCTATAATGCAATAAGCAATAAGCAATGATAAATATCACATAGCATGTAACAATTAACAGTCAACAGATAGCAGAGGAAAGTAAACACATAACAAAGGATATTAGCCAAGGTTTCCAAACCGGTACATCCAAATAAAGGATCGCTGCGCAGCTTCAATAATCAACAAATCATCATCTTCATAATAGCATGAAAGCTGAAGAGGAATCCCCGGTCAGAAGCGACCACTCAACCCATCAATCAAACAAATCATCTTCATATTCGCATAAAAGCTGAAGAAAAACCCGGTACCGGAACCAATAACAATGATAAAATGCCACAAGGGGCGGGAGCCATGCCACAAAGTCATGCTCCAAAACGATTAGCTAGAATACCCACAACGGAGCTAGCTCATCCCAACCAAGGCCAATCTGGATGAGGACAGAAGGACCAATGGGCGATGCTATACTGGACTTGGCTCGTGCCATTATAGCATTATCCATTGCCTGACTCGATACACAAATAACCAGCTGGACTTTCAGATAAATGCTAAGTAACAAATACTAGCTTAATTAAACAACTTAGGGTTCCGAAGTAGGGAACCATACCAATTAATCACCATAAAGATGCAACGGTTACTCATGAAGAGTTTAACAACAACGATAACAGAGTTTCTCATGAAGAGCACAACAACAATGATTATTAGAATACAGTAATTTCATAAGGAGGAACCATACCAGATACATTCCAAAGATGGTATCCACGAGTTAATCATGAAGCACACAACCCAAACGGTCGCTCACAATTAGTACAACGACTATAACCCAAAATTATCCTAAACGTTTACTCATAAAGATGTACTAGGACTATGAACTCAACCATCCCATCACACCTGGAATTCTAAAGTAGGAAATCAGAATGAATACACCTTAAGGTTAATTAAGCCGTAGGTACCCAATTACCAATTCACGCTTTACCTCCGTTCGTAACGAACCAATTCTAAACATCCCAAACGAATCAAAAAGGTTACACTTATGAGAACCTGATCACGACAGGACTAAACCCTACACCTTGGTGTTCAATAACAACCCCCTAGGTACTATAGGACATCGCCTAAAACCTAGACCAAGTCTTACGCAAAATTCAATTCGGTTGGAACAAACACGGACACATCATAAGATGCCCAAACAATACTTGATCAAATTACATAACACTATTGTTCACAAAGGAACCAATTTTAGTTACTAAAGTGCTCCACGGTGTTATCTTAAGTTAATTAGAAGAAGGTACCCTAAACTAGTTAAGCCATTTAGTTTAAACAAGCAAAAAAGGACAAAATCCTGGAACAGGGGGCGGGCGGGCGCCTGGAATGGGGGCAGGCGGGCGCCTGAATCAACAGAAGGTCGGGTCTTCAGAAAGGGGTATGTAGGCGGGCGCCTGGGCATAGGCAGGCGGGCGCCTGGTCTACGGGCTGGGGGAAAACAGAGCTGGGTTCTTCACATTTCCTTGCCATTTTCACACCATTTTCATAATACCCAAAATCAACACTCCCAACATGATTCCTAAGGTATCCAAACATCATTTAACCAAAAAGGGGACCTAAGCAACACCCTTTAATCAATCAAGACCAAGATCAAATTCCCACATTCAAGATTTCACCATTTCTTCCCAAGAACTCAAATAATTTCAAAATAAATTCAAAACTCAATCAAACTTCAAAATAACACATCAAACATCAAATAAACATGATATGAACATTTTAGCATCAAAATGGGGGAAAAGTAACTTGCAAATTCTCAAAGTTGATGGATTTCAATTCTTTTTGGCTTCCTATGATCCTATCGACGATCTAAACATGTTTCAAGTTTTAAGAAACGAGAGATTAAGAGAGGAAGATGGAGAAAATGAAGAGAGAAGATAAAGAAGAGAAACTTACCCCAAATGCTAGAGAGAGGGAGAGAGATGGCTGGAAAGGAGAAGAATGGGTGAGGGAGGAGGTGAGGGAGGTGGGGGGAGTAGGGGGAAATAATTCAAACATTTACACTTAGGCCCCCTCTCTCACACTACACACAAATACTACACTCCCAACTAACAATTAAGACTCAACACTACTACACTAACCCAAAAGACCCAAACAAAATGCTAGGCATATTATTATGAAACATAAAATGCACACATAAATATTTTTAATAAACAATAATTTAAATACAAAATTAAGCAAATAAATAAATAATAATTATTTATTACCAATAAAATAGAGCCTATATTTCGGGTCGTGACACTGGCAATCATAGTAAATGCCCAGTGTTAGTATTACAAAAAGGCAGTGATTTCAAACTGGCGTTTATAAACATGAAACTGACACTTTTCTTAAGTGCCAGTGGTTATGTTAAAAATTGCCATAGCTTACACTGGCACTTTTTAACATTGATACCGACACTTATTAAAAGTGCCAATGGTAGTATTAATAACTGCCAGTCATTACACTGGCACTTTTTAACATTGATACTGACAATTATTAAAAAATGCCAGTGGTAGTGTCAATAAGTGTCAGTGTACATGTGCTGGCACCTTTATACAGTACGACTGGCATTTCCGATCAGCGCTAAAACAAATTCCCGTTAATTACAAAAATACAACCGCGCCAACTTAAAAACACGTTTTTTCCCATATTTTCACTATTTAGGCTGTTTGATTACTCGTTTGAATACACATCAAGAAATATATTTATTGAATTGAGTAAAGAAATGACGTGAATAGTTATTGACATAATGGTTTTTTGAAAATGAGATTATGGAAGGGACATATTATGCGAAAAAATAATTTCAGAGTAAATACAGGGACGGGCCCACATTAGTACCAGCGGGTGAGAGGGTACACAATGAAATTTTTAAGGTAATTTTTATTAAAATTTTTACCTCTTATTTATGTCTATACTCCCTCCGTTCAGGGTAATTTGCAACAATTTACCATTTTGGGCATTCTACTCAAAGCTGCAACTATGCTAAATAAGGAAACTCTTTATTACTTTTATAATCCTCCACTCATTATCTCTCTTCCCCAAACCACTCATTATTCTCCACTCATTATCTCTCTTCCTCCCAACCATTTATTATTCTCCACTCATTCTCTCTCTTCCTCCCAACCCCTCATTATTCTCATTTCTTAATTTTGAGCTTGTCTCTTGTACACCCGCCGCATGGCGTGCGGCGGGCCAGGCGACTTTTTCAATTTTTTATTTTTTTATTTACTGCAACCCCAACTTTTTTTCCTCCCAACAAAAGTAACACTTATTATAACGAAATGTAACACTTTTTTTAAAAAAAATGTACCACAATTTTGCTGCAATAGATTAAAGATAACATAACAGACAACTAAATTAATGTAACACTTTTTATAAAGGAATGTAACACTTTTTTTGTCAAATGTAACATTTTTTTTTTCAAATGTAACATTTTTTTAAAAAAATGTACCACAATTTTGCTGCAATAGATTAAAGAGACCATAAAAATTAACAACTAAACAAATGTCACACTTTTTAAAAAAAAAAATGTAACACTCTTTTTTCAAATGTAACACTTTTTTTCTTTCAAAAATAACATAAGATTGACAAACTAAACTAATGTTACATTTTATAAAAAATGAATGTAACATTTTTTTGTCAATTGTAACAGTTTATATTCTTAAATCTAACATTATATATGAAATGTAACAATTTTTAATTTAGAAAGTAACATTTGAAATGCAAACCCAACTTTTTTGTTTGTAAAACTGCTGCTACCTTTAACAGTAGAAAGTGTTACTTTTTGAAGATGAAAGTGTTACTTTTATTAGAACATAGTGTTACATCTTAGTTGATGAGCAACTCAAATTTTTTGTGTGTAAAAAAATATATTTTTTTAAAAAAAAAATCAAACAATATCATGACCTATGTAGTTTTATTCATCTCGTCGAGACGAACACAACGGTATTTTTAATTATTTTTTTTGAGTTATAAATCTCAAGATATAGCATTTTAAAGTTTTTGGGTTTTTTTTTTAAAGACGGTACGTGGCAGCGCGCGGTTGGGTGAACCAGGTGTGGCCCACAGCGCGTCACGTGTCGCTTCTGGAGTGGATGAGAGGTGGGCTGGCGGTTCGGGCGGGGCGGCCCGCCGCACGCGCGTACGTACAACGGCCGCATATAAGAATTGTTCCTTAATTTTTGTGCTTCCTATTCCATGTTGCAACTTACCTAAAACGGACCGAGTATATCATATTGTGCTCATTGTAAAGACTCTTCGTTTGTACAGGAGCCGGTGGCGGTAAGGCTTGATTAATTCCAAATCACTGATCAGGTTTCAAGTCTTCCCAGCCGCATTTCTAATCAAAACATTTTCATACAACTCTTTTTCAATATGAAAACTAAGACGTTATGTGGCATTCAGATTTAAATGAAGAAAGGACTAAATTTTTTTTAGACAAAAACTTAGGTGAGAACAAGGGGATCCGTCTCATGGTAGAGACGGGTCATTTTTGACTCATGACCCGACCCACGAACCGGCTCCATGACCCATAGGGGGTGACCCTGCCACGTGGCAGCCTCTCATAGGTCATTTTTCCCCGATTTGTCAAAAGTAATAGTTACTATAACTAAATGTAACAGTTTGTATACATAAAAGTAATACATATATACAGAAAAAGTAACAGTGTTTTTTTTTTTTTTTTTCTGTTTTCTTCGTTTGCCAAAAGTAATGCTTATTACAACTAAAATGTAATGAACGTGTTACTTATATGTAACAGTGTTTATACATAATTGTAACACATATGTATAGAAAAAGTAATAATTCAACCATTTACATTTTTAGAGCTAAAAACACTTGATTAGTATTACATGTAAAAGTATTACATTATCTATTGAAATATGTTATAATTTCTTTTATTAAAGTGTTACATTTACTTGTACAAACAATTATATTTATGTATATGAGTTGTTACTTTTCAAATGTTACTTTCTTTCAAAAAATTAAATCAAAGTACACAATATTTTACATTTTTGCAAAAGCACTATTACATTTCAGTGTAAATGATAATTACATTTAGATATTGTTTGGGTTACACGTAATTATAATTATAGTTAGTATTACATTTGAAAAAATGGGTAAAACGAGTTTTTGTTTTCGTAAAACATGTGTTACGTTTACTTATGAACAATGTTACTTTATATGTATACAGTCATTACATTAAGTTATGGTAACTATTACTTTTGGTAAACGACAGAAAAGTCGGAAAAAAAAATATAAAAACTTTTTTTTTTTTTTTTTGCCAATGGGTGGTTGCCACGTGGCAAGACCGGGTCATGGGTTAAAAATGACCCGTCTCTACCATGAGACGGATCCCCTTGTTCTCACAGGAGACTTGCTCATTTTTTTATGTCTAACTGAGTCCGATCTCATACTAAATTAAGAGTTGAAACCTAGAAACAAACGAACCCTATATTTTCTAAAAAAAACATCTGAAATTTTGATTTTGAATTCAAATTTAGCGAAAATTAAACAATATGGTGACCAGAAAACGAAACTCTTTTTCAATATGAAAACTAAGAAGACAATTGTCGCATTCAGATTTAAATGACGAAAGGACTAATTTTTTTTTATGTCTAACTGAGTCCGATCTCATACTAAATTAAGATATTTTGAGCAACGTACTAAATTAAGAGCTGAAACCTAAAAACAAACAAACCTATATTTTCTAAAAAACATCTGAAATTTTGATTTTGAATTCAAATTTAGCGAAAATTAAACAATATGGTGACCAGAAAACGAATACTCACTTCTTTTGCTACTGGGATAGAGATATACTCCTTCCGTCCCACCTCACTTGCGACTTATTTCCATTTTGGTCCGTCTCACTTCACTTGAGACTCCCCAAAATGGTAATCTTTTTATAATTTTATATTCAATCTACCTCGCCCACTCATTCTCTATCTTCATTTTCCACCACACAATTCATTCAACTAACCTACTATTAACCCCACTCATTCTCTCTTCATTTTCTACCACAAATTTTCTTTATTTTAATATTTTTCCTTAGTTATTGTGCCCATCTCAAAGGTTTCAAGTGAAGTGGAACGGAGGGAGTAGTTGACAAGAAAATCCTGAAATAATAGGTCAAAGCCAAGTTATTTTACATCAAACAAAGGCCAGTGCACCCTATTCAAATTTGAGCAGATGAGAGGTTTTTCAGACTTCTTCCACTTCCAAGTGAAAAGAGAACAACACAATAATCAACAATACTAAGAAACTTTTTTTTTTTCTTGGGAGGGTTGAAGACTAGCATCAACCACTAAAAATGTCATAGTTGTCAATATTATTAATTTTTTGTTTAGTTTCCTAAATTGACCTCACCTAGGTCCTAAATGTACCTAATGAATATTTCTTAAAAAAATAATGTTTAATCTCATATTAACCCTTGCATATTTTTAAACATTGGTTTTTCCTATCGGTTATGAAAATTGGTTTTACTTTAAGGCCGACCCTATCTAATTTAGTTCATTTGTCCCATTTTCTTATTTTTATAGTATTTTGTCAATCCTTGACAAAGTTTCTAAAGCATGCGTTTTATTTATCTCTACAATTTTTATTTCAGACTAAATTGCACTAAAACCATTTCCTTCATTTAGTACGGGGCACCTACTTTGGTGCAGACCAAAGTAGGTTCTTCTTGAATCAATGAAGAGTAAGAAGTACTCTTCATTGATTTTCAAAAAGAACGATATATACTTATGGCTTGCAATTACAAGTTAGCAGTGAAGTGTTGCAAATTACAGCAAATTTCAATGATACTGGTTTTGATATCAATACATGGCAAACTTCTCAAATACTTGCTCAGAAATAATGGCTCCGTTCCCGTCCGCTCTTTTTATCTCCAAGTGAGCCTTCTAATAAAACCCGGTACCCCTCAATGCATCTGCAATAAAATCACGATTGCAATGGCTGCTTCCGCTTTGGCCCAATACACCAACCGCTGCATCAAAAGTAAAAAAAATTGAAAATAATGCTGAAATGAATACGTATACTCCCTCCGGCCCATTTCAAATGAATAACTATATATATATATATATATATATATATATATATATATATGTTGGAAAAATGTGTAAATGTGTGAAGAAAATTTAGGAAATTGCGCGCGTTTCCTAAATAAAATCATTTGTTGATTAATTAATAACTCCTACATGTTAGTAATAAATTGGTGTGTCCAATTTATGTAGTGGAAGGTAGGAGTTGGAATGCTAAAAAATGAATGGGTAAGTTGGGAAGTGGGTTACTATCCCACATGGAAAGGGAAGGGAAAATTCCCTAGGCTCCTTCCTTGTAAAAGGGTATCCCAAATGGGATAATGAGAGAAATAATGTTCTAAGACCATTTGTGGGAAAGTCAAGTGAACTTGTCCCACATTGGTTTAGAATAAAAATTTGAGCTAGTTTAAATACAATTGACCATATGTATGGGTTAAGATTGTGTAGACTAGAGGCTCTCTCTCGCGCCCGGGTGCGCAGGGGGTGCAAATTTGGTTGGAAATTTGTCGATTTATGCCTTGGACCACTGACGGTAGTGGGGGTTTACACGACTCGGACAATCCAACAACATTTTCTTTTCTGTTTGTTTGTAATCTTATTTTTGTTTCTGATTCAATATGGTGTAATATTTATAACAATATATTATATATATATATATATATATGGAGGGGCTATGCCACTACATTTTTTGCTTTTCACTAATTTCTTTATAAATACTAATTTATCCTATACTTTTTTATTGTGGTAATGAATCATTATATAATACCAAAAAATATCCTCAATAAATAAGGCTACTATAATCACTGCATTAACTTAATAAACCCTAGGAATTACCTATGTATTCCGTCCAACGATCTCAGTCCTTCTGCGCTCTTTTAAGTGTCTCTCACAACCAAACTTCCACAAAGAACAATACAAAATTTGCAAAGGATTGATTCAACCACCATAAAAAAAGGTATTGCAAGTTGTTTTTTTCTTTTTTGATTAAGAAATCATGTACTTGGGGTGTTGTTCATTAGGTTAAATATTTTGAAGTTTTGCTATTCTTTTACAGATTTTAAGAATGGATGACCAAATATAATCTCCTTATATTTATTTATTCATAGAAATTGAAGATTATTTTATTTATGAGACTATTCCTCCCCCCCCCCCTCAAGATTAATAAATGCAGGACCTATGTTCTGGACACGGTATCCGGGATCCGACACGGATACGTATCCTAGTTTCAGATACAGTTTTAATTTGGACACGAGTACAGGATACTCTTCTAGAAGTCTCGATAATTGCTGTCAATTGTTGGATTGTGTCTCCGTCTGATTGTGCATCTTGCATAATGTCGTCACATGGCCATGGTTCACATGGACAGCCATGTATTTTCTTCATCCGTGTCATTGATGTATTTTTCTTTTAATGTATCTCCTTCACCCGTGAATGGGAGAAGCATGTTCCAATTATCTCTTGCCCAAATCTGGACATAATGTCCTTCTGCCATTAATTAAAAAATTGCCAAGGAAAGTGGCTGGGAATGTCTGGGGTTTTTTATGCTTCTTTATGAAACTGTTATGGAATTCTGTGATTTTGTCGACATTTGTTCATGAAGCCAAGAAAGGCTTGAGAAATCGATGTGATCTTCATTTTGACCGCCGATGTTAACAGAGCTCGATCTTTGGATTTGGTGCTGATGAATATTCTTTTTCTTGCAGGTCTATATGTGTAACTGTCAGCTTCTGGGAAGGATGCAAAAATTTTACATCCAGCTTTTGTTCATAGGAGTGAGTAGCAATGTTGCCAGCTACCAATGTAAACTTTTCTCCAAATGTATTTAGAATTCTTTCGGTGGTGGGTGTGTGAAACGGAACTCAATGTAATCAATCATACCATAGTGGTAAAATTGAGTAATAAGTTCTCTGGCATGTCTGTTTTAAAGAGATCGATCTGTAATAATAATACCCCTGTGTCTTTCCCTTCATTGTCTACCCTTTCGACCACTTTTACTCCTGTGAATTTTAATTCTTTAAAAACGATTTGAACTATTTTTTGCTGTAGTTTGTATAGTATTAAAGGAAAACCTGTACAATTTTTTTCGGAAAATAATATCATTGAGGCTTCAATCCTTCCAGGACTGGTTTTAAAGTCTCGCCTCCATGTAATGTCAAGAATGCGTGCTTTAAAGCTGTCGTAATCCCTGTAAATAGGCTCCTGTGTTCTTTTAATTTATTTTGGAGGATTTCCACTTCCTGTTTTAACTTTTCATTTTTCTCTTGTAACTGTGTTACTTGTGTTTCCTGTGTATCATTGTGAACCACCTCTTTCCCCTTTTGAAAAATGTGCTTTTGGAGATTTACAATGATTTCCTCCTGTTTCTGAATAATTTGTTCTGGGCTTTCTTTGTGATGTCTGAAAATGTTTTGACCTGTTTCCGGTTCTATAAAAAAGTTTTCAAGCCCAAAGTATCCCCTAGCCGTGTTCATGGCATCGGAGAAACTATAAAAACCTTTGTAAAGCGGATCTTGCACTGTATGTGATTTCGACTGTTTCCCATTTATTAAAAATACCTAATTTTTGTGCCACGAAAAATAATGTAATGTGGATAATCTCTTTTCGGAACATTTGTGTTTTCTGGCATTTTTCGAGTTATTTCCAAGAAGTAAAATCCTAAGGAATTTAGAATTTGTACTTTCTTTGTGGACTCATTTGGGAATGTATGTATGTGCCAAAGATTGTCAAGGAGACACTGTTGTTTTTCTGTTAGGTCCATCCGAAAATGGGCCTAAACCTTTTACTTTCTTCTGTGCAAACGGGTAACAACATTTGGGCCGAATGTAATAGATTTCTGTTGGGCTTGTGGGATAAATCGGTTTTGTGGAACAAAATGTTATCAGCCAACTTTAAAGAGCTTGGCCAGCCTGTGAGAATTTTCTCTTGTTGGGAATGTTAGTGAGGACGACAGTTTCATGTCTTTGCTGTAGCTTTCTTGCTCTGTTTGATACCCTCACTGTCTGAAGTATCCATTACTGTGTGTTTTCCTTGCTGTTGAGGATGTACCCAATCTTCTTTCCTTGTTTTTATCCATGGAACAACCTGTTCAGATTTCTTGATAAGATATCAGCAATAGTGTTATTTTTCCTTTTATATGTTCGAAGTTTATAATGTATCCACTCCTTGTATTATGTTTGTAGATTAATCCATCTAGTCCTATTAACTTTTTACTTTGATCGTTTTTTATAAATTTAACTATGGCTTCACAATCTGTTCTAACCGTAAATTCTTTATTTAAAATATTTAAAAATTTTCTAATGCGTTAATCAATGCCTGGATTTCATAATCTAAACCAGTCCAATTTAATCCTTGTTTGTTAAAGTTTCCACTAGAATATGCACAAACTTTTCACTATCCTTTGTTGAATACTTATCTGGTTTACAAAGAAGAACGGCTCCCCATCCTTCTTTACATCCATCTGTTTCTATTATGATGTAATCCGTTATTAGTGGTAATTCTAATGGTTGAATCTTTTTTACCACTTCTTTTATTTCTTTTATTAATTTATATCTTCTTTGTTAAAATTTCTTTGACCATTCTTGTTGTTTACTATATAATGGTCCTACTAATTTTGATAAGTTAGGAATAATTTTCTGGCATAATTTACTAACCCTAAAAAGGCTTGTATTTGTTTTAAATTTTCAAATTTCTCTGGAAATTCAATAATTTTTGTTGATATATGAGGTTGTAATTCAATTTTTCCATTACCTATTTCTAGTCCTAAAAAGGATATTTTTCTCTTGAAAAGCTCCATTTTTCTTTTGATACAACTATTCCATGTTTTTTAATTCACTAAACACTTGTCTTAAATGATTTTCATGCTCTTGTATAGTTTCACTAGCTACTAAGATGTCATCTATATATTACCATACAGAAATCATATTTTAGGAATATATCATCCATAAATCTTTGGAATATTGCCGGAGCATTTTTTAAACCAAAACTTAATACGTTCCATTCAATTGTCCTTCAGAACATGTAAAAGCTGTCCATGGTTTAAAATCTTCTGATATTTAAGCTGATTATAGCCTGATTTTAGATCGAATTTTGAAAAGATCTTTTTCTTTTGAATTAGATTTATTAAAGAATCTTTGTAGGTAATATTATACCCATCATCTTCTGTGTTATCATTAAGTCTCTTATAATTATAAACTATTCTGGCTTTTCCTCTCTAATTTCGCTATGGTTTCGTACTATAAAGGCTGCTGATCTATGTGGACTTTCTGATTTTTTAATTAGATTTTGTTTTATCATTTCGGTATTTGGTTCCTAAATTCATCCTTATCTAGAGGACTATATTCAATATTTGCTTTTTATAGTTATGTCAGGATTTTTTATTTTAAATTTGCATATATATGTAACTTTGGAATTCATAATGTCTTCTCCTATTAATCCTATTCTTTCTAAATGTAAGATAATAGGATGATTACTACTTTTTGTTACGTCTATTCCTTTTTCTAATTCATGTGTTAGCATATTTGTTACTAATTTTAATGTGTCATTTTCTATGTTCACATTTGTTTTAGGATGATTTTGTCTAAAAATTCCAAGTGGCCAAGTCCACCACGCTTCTGTGCTAACTCTGATGTTTGGTTGTATCGAAGGGTTGGTATACTGTAAATATGTTTACTTAGGGTAATGTAATTTTTGTTATAGTAATAGCACCCTGTAAGCCTAGTATAAAATTTAATCCGAGAATAAAATCTTTTGATTTTACGTACTCTGGACTAATATTTACTTGAGGAATATCATATTTTAAGCTATAGTTTCCTGAAAAATCTATAAACTGTATCCCTATTGGTTCAATATAATGTGTGATTGTCATTAATCTATCCTCTATAGTCCTAGTGACTAATTTATAGGATAATTCTTTTTTGAACTGAGCTGGAACCATACTATGTGATATCACACTTTTTGTTGCTCCTGTATCTAAGAGGGCAGTTAAATCGAGATATTTTTATTATCTAGCCATAACCTACATTGTAAGTTAACATATTTGGATATTTTTGGTTTGTATTAAGGTATGTTCTGTTGACATATTAGTTAGATCTTCCTGAGTTAAGATTCCTCTACCTTTTGTTTGTTTTTATATACGGCATTTTCTATATTCGAAATTCTTTTTTCAATTCCAAGGATTTTTAAATTATGTAATTCGTTTGAAATCTCAATTTTTACTTACTTTTTCTATAATTAATTCTAAGTTTGAACCTTCTAAGGACTTGTTATCTATTGTTATGCTTTGTTTATATAGTGTGTTTAAGCATAAATAACAGATTTCCTTAAAACATATATTACACTGTGATCTCTTTTAATACTAGGAAAAATAACCACAATTAAAGCATTTAATATAGTTATTTCCTCTTCTATTTATCCACTCATGTTTACATTCTTCTTCTTTATTCATATAAGTGTATGTTACTTTAGTAAGTTGACTTTCATCATCACTATA